>VKOC01003540.1:0-52109 GCA_009364415.1 Spea multiplicata
GGGGGCAGAATACAGGACACCATGGAATGAAAGGTATATATATATATCTGTTAGGGTTTAACCAAATATGTTATTTTTTACCTTAAAAAAAACATATTGACAGAAATAACTAAGATAAATGCCTTTCAATACATTAGATGAAAGCTTTTATTGTCTTGTATTACAGCCCCGCCATTGTGTAGACATTAAACGCCGATACATTCTCACTGCAAAGTAACTAAGTTTATACGATGCATTGTTTAACCCCTTCTATCACCAAAGGGAACAACTGCCAAGCCAACCCCTCGCTACCCGAAGCTCAGAGAGCAAGTGGTTAATCCATAAGACAACATTTATTATGAAAATGCGTTTTTTTAGGATTATTGTTGCACTTACAATGCACTGCTATAAAATATAACTGATGCAAAAATGCTTAATTTTAGGCAATTGGTATCATTCCGGACGATTCCGGAAACTGAGCAATGATGACTTTCACTTCCAGTATAGCAGATTACTCAGGGATCCGAATGATTTATTTCCGAGTCCAAGTTAAATGCATCGGAGATGAATATAAACGACTTTTACGTCTGTGCCTTCCCTGACCTCTTTCCCTTGTTCTTTTCCGCTATACTGTCTATTGCCTTGGCTGCAAATAAACATACTGGAGAATTTGCAGATTCACTGCATGACCTGATTTTAACGGTTAAAAGACTTTATAAGGGAAAAAAAATACCCACGGAGGAGGGGCGGAGAAGGGAATTCTAGAACGTCGCGGTTGTTTTATATCAAACAAAGAATATGAAGCAGGTTCCTGGAGTAGGAATTATTTTATCTGCTAAATACAAATAGATTCCTGCCACCTCTATGTTATTACATTACTAAAGAGGTGGTAGATAAGTGGAACAGCCTTCCAGCAGAAGGTGTTAGTCTCTACATCAGCATGAACAGTCAGACTAGATGGGCCAAATGGGTCTGACCTGCCACCAAATTCTGTTTCTATGTTTCATGCCGGTTGAGTATTACAGGTTGATAATTGAATTACCACGGAAGAAGCTCATTACGCCTTACAATCCATGGGGATTTTCTATAAGTGGATAATATTAAAAGCTCCAAGAGATTTTAAGTTGAGATGAAAATAATGATTTCCATGACTTAATGCGGGCAAAGGATCATTTCATTTATCCATATTTTATAAGCTACCTTTCATCATTTAGTGGTGCACTTTTATAACGTCTGTCATAGACTGTTTCTATAACAACTAGAGAATGATGAATGGAAAGGAACGTTAAGAACAACACCTGTGAAGCTTCTACGGCATTCCGTGACCCACTTATTGGTAGAAAAGTGCAAGGTAACGGTCGCGGATCTAAACTAATTTCATTTCACATACATAGCGTCGGCGTGGTGCTCGGTCCTAGGATTTCCCGTCAGGAGAGTTTAACGCGATCGTTTTGGCACTAACAGAAAGCTCATGAAATGGCCACGTATAAAGGTGTATAGATTAGAATATCAAGAACCACTTTAAAAGCAGAGGCTCAACTTTGCTTAGGGAGTAGTAGATAAGTGGAACAGCCTCCCAGCAGAGGCATAAGCTAATACAGTGAGGGTATTAAACATGCACGGGACAGGCATACGGCTCCTGAATCTAAGACGAGACCAACGACTGATTAAGGATCGAGTCTTTACAGCAGGAGAAACAGACTGACTATGAGAAGGGGTTACATCATTATGACTACTGTGATGTCAGACTGAGGACTTGATTTGGTGAGAGGAGCTGTGGGGTGATGATCTATCTCTGATTCAGTAGAAGGGGAGTAAAATAGGACAAGAAATGCCTGGTAAATCCAGTCATTGGGGAGAACAAAGAGGTCTGTCTATCTGTATTGTTCTTCTACTGGCCATTGACGTCCACCTTCTGCTGTTTATAATTAGCTTGGTCAGCACCTGCTCCTTCTCACATCTGGCTTTAGCAGAGTCCTTTTAATTCCCCAGAGTCCGGTCATTAGGCTTATTGGTTTTGCCGTGGACATCCTTGCCGTCTGCCGTCAGAGAAACAACCGCCCTGTTCCTGACAGATCTCAGATACTCTACGGATTCACTGCCCATGGTCCATGATAAAGCTATTTATTCTTATGGGCCGTAGATTAAAGTCAGTACCATATAAAGGTGCCTGGCATGCGGCCACCGGGACGCGCAGACTCCCGGAGACTGGTGGCCAACGCAGGTCCCACAATGGACACCTCAACCCACACCTCAAGCGGGTCTTTTATGCGCAAACAGTACTGCAAGATAAATAGTTACAAAGGTTTGAAGAAGACATTCATGCCACTAAATCCAACCATTCCACGCACCCATTCAGAATAAGGCAAAAATATCTTAATTTTCCGCGTTACAGCCTTACCAGTCAACATAATCCAACCTCAGCATCAACTGAACCCTTTAGAACCACTTCACTCCACATCTTAACTGCCCTGACTGTAAAAAAAAAACAGAACACTTTTACTTAACAAGATCAGCTAACCTTTTTGGGGGACACCATATGCTGTCGGCAAAGTTGAATGTTCTTGAATATACATGTATATGGTAATCATATCTCCATGGAGGAGTCTGGGAGCTTAAATTGTATTACTTACAAAGATTCTGTGCCATACAGCCTATTACATACTAATAACTATGAGGTCTTCTGACTTAATCGTATTCCATTCCTGGCCTTATCCAGCTTTGCTCGCAGTCGTTATTATTTGTCGTTTTTTTATGTTACAAGGAAAAATGATCTCCGCCATGTTAATAAGACCTAATAAACAGCTGTATGTGTCAGCAGCTTCTTGTCGGTGATGATGGTTGGTTTGCCACCAAGGATAGGACCATCTGCGTGGAACACTAAATAGTCGCAAGACTGACTTTCCTCTTCTTACCAATATGCCAGGATACTCACCAAAGGACAACTCACAAAAGACAATCCAAAAACATATAGTAATATTTGCGGCTTTCGCTGCTTCATTGCCATCAACTGACTTGGCACTAGGTGGCGGCTTTAGATTTTTGGGGGGCCCTATTCAAAAAAAACCCTCATCTGGCCCCCTCTATCTAATAGATCGCTACTTATTAAGATGACAGTACTGCCCAGATGCTCAATTTAATTCACTATGCCCGTTTGTCCCCACACGCTGGCCGCTAGTGAATGCTGAGCCCTACTATGTCCTCCGCCGCTGTCCGTGGATAGACAGCTCAGTTGGCAAATTCCCTGACTGAGGAACCTCAAATTTCAGGATCACAGGGTCAAATCCCTACAGGGTCAACACAGCCTTCATCTTTAAGGTCAATAAAATGGGTACCAATTGGTTAATTCCAAGGGTGTGACCTAAAAATGGTGGAAAACAATGTTATATAAATACTAGTAGACCTTTGGTCTTCTCTGTTGCTCCTCTATATTTCTCTCGTAAGTTCTTCTCAGCCCAACTGCGAAGGAAAACCATGAACTCTCCCCTCCTTCTATCAAGCAGCTATTTATAGGGGGTTTCCCTACAGTGTAGATCAGGGGCGTCCAACTGCCAGCCCTCCAGCTGCTGCAGGACTACATCTCCCATGATGGCTGGCTGAGGAGTATGGACTTGTTCCTCTGATTCTGGTCAATAGATTGTACGAGCAACCTTGTTTTTTCTGCGCATGTTGTCCCATTAACGAGAACCCCCCCACCCCCGCCCCCCCAAAAAACCTAAGCTTGTCGTCTTATTACCGTATCAATAAGATGTCCTTTTAGTCCACAGCTCCGGAAAGCCATTCGACTCTCGTGTGCTGACAATAAGATGAAAAGTAAGAAGGAACAGGAATGGCTGGACATTTTTTACAAGGTTATTTCATTGTCTTCATGGTTGTCCAGAATCTCCCAAAACAAACGTTCCCGAGATGGAAGCGAAGATGGAATGGAAAAAAGAAAACATCAACCGCCATTAGTGACTGGGATACACTCAGCGCCCCATAATCGTCGCTTCCATTAACGGAATTATCAGAGAAGCTGTAATAAAATCTCTAATGCTTTGTGCGTAAGCAGCTAAGCCATAGAACGTAAATATTAAATGGTTACTATCATATTAAAATTAATTTGGCATTGAGAAGGTTAAATTATTTACACCACCTGGCCTGCGCATGTTTTTTTACCTTTCCATGTTGCTCAGAATTCAAAGATTTCTGGATTTTCAGGTATCTTCGGTTCGACCCTAACCACAGCAGACACTTCTACAATAGGATCATGGGGGGGGGGGGACTTATTGTGGTGGGGCCACCGATCGGACACCTGATCCAATCAGAAGGCCTGTCTCCTACCTACAGCATAAGTCTATATTGTACAGGCAGAGCTTTGGTTATATAGGAGATCCTGGACAGGCCAATCTACGACACTGGGCAAGTGTCCGGAGGGCCGCTGGCTGACAGCGCCACAGATCGGGCCCGGCTTAAAATAGTGCCCAGCATTCAAAGGGTTAAAGAGCCAGATGCAATTTCCCCATGCCTCCCTCTGTGATGTCATTTGTGGGGCGGCACCATACCTGGGAACTCTCCGGGTGAAGCGCCACTTCTCCGTGTCTCCAGGTCACTACGGGGGAAACTCCGGGTGGTGGGAGCCGCGTCGCGGCATGCATGCCCCATTCTCCACCCACTTGCCGTGATGTCAGCGGCTCCGCCTACTGACGGTAGCGGGGCCACCTACCTGCATCCCGCCACGGGGGGGGGGGGCGCCGGTTAGCCAGAGCCAAAAAGGTTCCAAGGTACGGGTGGGACCTCCTACCCTGACCCAGGCGCCAATAGCCTTACCTACAGCTCTGCCCTATAGAAATTTTAAGCAAAGTTCTACCAAATCATTCCTCTATAGGTTATTTTAACACCAATTGAGATGCAGATGTCTCTTAAGCTCACTATTTCTATCTATGATGTGTTTCTATCCATTACTTTAAAGGGACAGTTTAATGTCATTGGCGCCCCCCCCCCCACACACTACAGAACCCATGCAGCTACCATATGCATTAAAGTTCACATGAAGCATAGTCTGCCCCTTTACAATAAAATATCAAAATTAAAGGGACTTCTAAGTAGACTTGGGCGCTGGCCAACTCTTCGTGTTCGTCTTCTTGGGGGAAAAAAATCTTTGTATTCCGTGTATATTTGCCTGTTCATGTGTTTGGTTCGGGCCAATATTCGAGTACATTCTTCGTGTTCGTTTTTTTTTTCTTCTTTTTTTGCCGTTTTTTGTAGAAGGGGTTAATACGGGGTTAACGCGGTACGCACTACTCAGCAGCTTTGGTGCCAGGATTTTAAATGTCTGTACAAGCAACTCTATTGGTTGCCTGCAGGGGCCTCCTCTGCCATCAACCAATGAAGTACACTTTTACTTCACTGGTTGATGGCAGATGAGCCCCCTGATGGCGACCCATAGGTATTGGTCGTTCGTACTGTTGGAGCAGGGAAACCAGTGGTCGTTGCCAGCCACTTAACCCCCGACAGCAAACCTACGGATTTCCACTCCCGTTATCTACTCAGCATTGCAGGGTCTTCGTGTCCGTTTTCATGTTCGCCCGAATACGAATGCACAAGTCTTCTTCTAAGTTTAATTAGGTAGTTTCTGAATCAATAAGCACTTCCGTGTTTATATGTTAAGGGAGTGATCTTTGGTGTCAAATGTAGTTAAAATAACAAAAAAAAAAATACTATATAATTATTATTATATTAATTGATTATAAAATCGGGAGTAATGTGTGTTAAAATGATTGTCGTTATTTTCGCTCTCTCCCCATGATGTGGCGGAATCTGCTGATGCCCCATGAATCATTTTAAAGTAATTATCCCAAAACGGTTAATACGGAATCCGGTCCTAATGGGTGTGAGTCAGAGACCTGTTTTTATCAGTTGATGGCAATTAGTTCACGGAAAACAGACAAACACCATCTGCTGGCGGAAGCAGACCGGCGATCGGGACGTGACTCATTCCGCGCCTTAAAGTAAAAGAAATCCTTAATTCCGTCTATAACCCGCGATGCGATTTAACTCCCAATAAATAAACCACCCGTCGGGGGGGGGGGATCATGACTCCGTAATCCTGGCAACAATGTAATCCCCCCCCCCAGATTTACAAAATTAAATAAAAAAAAAAAATAAAGAAGCTAAAATTATATATAATTATATTATATTATATTATAAAATAATAACTTCTATATAAATATGTTACCCGCTAGTTAACTCATTGTTGGATATCACTAATGAAGGACAGGTGGAGACACCGTTTAGAACTAAATTCCCTCACTGTATTAACCTCTACCACCTATTCTGGAAGGCAGTTACACAGTCTTAGCAAAAGAGAGTACCTTACATTTTGGATTCCGGTATCTTTTTTTCTACCCGCTAAAGCATTTTGGTAGCCATGATTCAAAAAGTCCAGGTGGGCCAAAATAGGTCTTCTTGGCCATCGGTGTCTTTCTACGACGTAAGTCGAGACCATTGCGTAATATATATAAAATGTTTGCATTATCTCTATAGGCAGGTGATCATTGTTGACCTTATTTGCATGCGCCTACCCAGAATCCCTTGTGGTTGTGGCAGCACCATGCGATTTCTGAGGGAAAAACAAGCCTTCTGGCCTGTCTGGTGTCTGTAGATGAGTGCTTAATAATACTTCTACTACCCCCTTAATTTTAAGCGGAAGGGTTTTCCATCACCTTTACTCACCACAACTTATGTAAAGGTATTTCTAGGTGTGATGAGTATGGTGGGATTTCTTGATTGAACTTTCCCTATCTTCTAAGATTTTGACGCGGATTGCAGAAGAGACGCCTCGTCTTCCATGTCGTAGATCATTGGGGACGTTAGATATGAATTGTCAGGAGCCGAGTGAGGGAACACATGGCGGAGATAATAAGTCTTCTTAAGAGACGCGCAACTTTCCTCCCTCGAGACCGATAAAAGACCCGCGTCTCGTAGCGTGAGTGGCTCATTATGTTTTTTTTGCTGACAATGTTATACTCGGGAATTTTTCTTAAAATCTGGCCGGGCTCTTATTAGACCTTTGGGATTGGCTTCCTGCAGCTGTCTAGTAACTATAATTCTTCCGAGTATCTTAGGCCATTTTTACAAGGCTAGAAGAGACTGTTAAATTATGCATCTGTTTTATTATTTTTATAATCATTCCAACACAGGAACATAAACTTTTGCCGGCGGATCAGACCCACCTGGCCCATCTTGCTGCCCGTTTCTCAAACCTTAATCAGTGGTTGGTCTCGTCTTAGATTCAGGAGCCGTATGTCTATCCCATGCATGTTTAATACCCTCACTCTATTAACCTCTACCACTTCTGCTGGGAGGCTGTTTTGCTTATCTATCTATAGAGGTAAAAAGCGTATTTGAGTTGATAAGAGGTAGGGTAAGTCAACACAGCTTCTTAAACATTTAACATACACATGACTGCGGCAGCCTCGACTCCCATGTTGGGCTTCCCCAGAAACACATAACCCCCCCCCAATAAATACACAACAACCAAGGTTGGGTTAGAAAAGGCCACAGCCGTTTTATTTTAACGCTAGGCATAGCCACACAGACCTAAAACCGAAAATAGGTGCGTTAACGGGACAATGACCAACACACGGAAAACCAATAAATTACATAAATTAACATAAATAATTAGCATGAATAATTAACATTAACCATTTAATGTAACAAAAAACACCTCAAGCTTACCAGGTTGTCCAGTTACCATACGGGGAAGGACATACCGGGACGCCCAGACCTGAGGTTCCCAGCTCCACCTGCCAGGAAACCTCCATCCACGAGTACCGGCAAATGCTCTCCCAGCAGCATTAACCCCCTAGATACCTGGTAAGCTTCTGCAAGAATGACATAAAAACACATACCCCAGGAACACTCATCAAAACAGGGAGGGACAAACAACAAGAGGTAAGATGACAACAAAAAATGGCGCCTAACCTAGTGGCGCCCACCCCTTTTTTGAATGCTGTGTTAATGGGGTAACTCTCTTCAGACTATGTTGTTTTATTTTAGTAGTGGGGCAAGAGTTGAAATACTGCAAAAAAAAGTTAAAATACTTAACATTCTATATTATGCATACATTTAATTCAGCTTCTACCATTCAGCCCAGGGATAACCCTATTGGAATGCCCCCGGTAACATGGTTTCTCTAGATTTTTGGCTAAAAACCACAATGCACACAAACAAGTTCTGTTTAACACAAAACGTACAACACAGAATGTCAATAGATGGAGCAAATGCTGGTTTAAGCCCTTGTTACGGTGGACACTCTAGTGGCTGTTTGTGGAACTGCAAGTAAAGAGCAACCAAAAGGACAGTTGACCCCCTTGCCAGCCCTCCTCTGAATCTTTTATTTACTTAAACGAACACGGGAAGGGACACAATATTTGTTGCATTTTTTCCCCAAAGACAGACACGAAGACTTCTCTGACAGCCAAGTCTACAACCACTAATGCCTTTCTCACCAAGCACCCTGCTTGGTGAGAAACTTAGACCAAAAATACAGGAGAGTTTCCTTACTTACAGCAATTTAGAATCCTTTTTATATGTAAAGTGAACCCCGGATCAGAACAGCCAGTCAGTTCCGAACATGGGGCAGTCAAAAACAAACAAACTGAGCATGATGAGCTTTTGAGGAGAGGTTCTATCTGTTAAAAACTTATATTCAAGTAAATACAGTAGATATTCCATTACCTACAGATATTTGATTAAAGATATTCTCTAGCACTGAATCCATCTACAATATGCGATTGTACAACACTGCAGAACATGATGGCGCTATATCAATCAATAAATACTATCTGCAAAATGCACTGTTTATATTTATTTTAACCACTAGATGGCAGTGCAGTCCATTCAGTAGAAAAGCAGAATAGAACATAGAAACATACGCTATATGGACAAAAGTATTGGGACATCCGACGATTACACTAACAAGGACTTTGATGATGTCACATTCTAAATACAGAGACATTAATATGAAGTTGGTTCCCCTTTTCAGCTATAACAGCTTCCACTCTTCTCGGAAGGCTTTCCATAAGATTTCCAGTAGAGCGTTTGTGAGGTCCGGCACTGATGTTGTACAAGATGCCCGTTTTACAATCTCTGTTCCAGTTCATACCAAAGCTGTTCGATGGGGTTGAGGTCAGGGCTCTGTGCGGCCGGTCAAGTTCTTCCACACCAAACCCATCCAACCATGTCTTTATGGAGCTTGCTTTGTGTGCTCGGGCGCAGTCATGCTGGAATAGAAAAAGGCCATCCCCGCAAAGCTGGAAGCACAGCATTGTCCAAAATGTCTTGGTATGTCCCCTTCAGCTTACCGAGACATTTTAGACAATACTATGCTTCCAAAGGGGGACCAGCTTCATATTAATGTGTATGTATTTAGAATGTGAAGTCATCAAAGTCCCTGTTGGTGTAGTGGTCAGGTGTCCCAATACTTTTGTCCATATAGTGTGGAATCTGCTGCCAGATCCATTTGGTCCCATCTAGTCTGCCTGTTTTTTCTGCTGTAGAGACTCAAACCTTAAACCAGGGGGAAATTGATACAAATGCATTGTGCAGGGTACCAATTATTTTAATGGAGCCCTGTGGTATGTATTATCCATTTAGCTTTGATTAGAAGAAACATCTGGTGCTTCAAATTCAGAATATCTAAATATATATATATATGTCCACTAGCTTCTAAACTGGACTGAAAAACATCTTCCATTACAAGATGTGGTTTCATCTCACTGATTTCCCTATGCATTATGCAGGGCCAACACCAGTGTGCTCCTCGTGCCAGAAGAAACTGGTTGGCCTTGTATACTGCATAGTAATATCAGCAAGATTTCTTTAAAGTCATCTCATCCTATAAACTATGCATTATTCAGGGCCTGCTTGGTCTTTCATGCGGGAGAAGCTTCATAAGTCATAATTTCGTTGAAGCTGCAATGTCCCTGAAGACTCCTACTTTAGTGAATAAGCCCAGTAAACTGTAATGTTCATAGTTTGCTATATAGATGATGCAGTAAATGTATTTTTCCCAGTTTAACTTTTATTACTGCTGTTCTGGGGGAGTGGCTTCTTGAAAAAGGCGGGGCTATATGCTCGTAGGGGCAGGGCTAGCTGCATGTAGGGATGGCGACAGACAGTCATTGGTGAGTAGGACTCGCTGACTCAGAGACTCCTGGAAACAGGACATTATCCAGAGACTCCTGGTCAAACCCAGAGCACTCCTAGTCATGCAGCTGAGCCATCAAGCAAGTCAGTTGAGTTGGCGTCCAAGTGTGCAGTTGAGGATACAAGTAGACTCTATCAAGTGGGAGCCCCTTTTCGAGTTGACATGAGTCAAGGGGTCGAGCTGGCAGTCAAGTTCACTTTAGTGAATAGATAAGATGTTGACTTTTCCACCAACACAGCCACAAAGGCTCGTTAGTTATGGAAAGCGAGGAAAGTTTGAAGCATTGATTCCTGTCTCTTATATATCGCATCCTACTGCTAATGTTAAAGCCCTCCGTCAGTGAGCAGAGCTTGAATTCTGTTACCCAAAATAAATTATTCTCTGGTAATAGAATCCAGCGTCTCCCATAGGCTACGCGATAAGGAAAACCTATGAACTATGAAATGACAAATGAGAAAAAAAGGAATTGTGATACATTGTTCCTCCGGTTATATATCTATGCAAATAACTAGGAAACAACATGCACGGAATAGCGCTACATAACTTACGAGGAACCGCAAGGCTGACGGCCAATAGACAGTGACGTTACTACAACGGTCACTGGCAACTACTAAATTCATGACCCAGAATCCCAGGGATCCGTAGAATCAACACCGAACATACCCATCCGGCCCAGTCTAGTCCTACTGGGAAGACCCAACCCTTCATCAGTCCGTGGATCAACATATGCCGGTGACAAACATATGTGACGATCTTTCGTGTCATCGTATGATGACAAGCACATTGCACAAACCTGGTGATAAATAACCACACAGCTCATTCGCAGCGGATGTCATTAGTTACAGCATCAAAGAAGACTTGGGGGACCGCTAGGACCTGGTGGTCCCCTTCTTCTAAACGGCTTTAGGGGCTTCTTTTATGCCCCTGATGAGCACACAGAGTCAAATTCTATATTTGTGAATATCAGCTGATGGAAGGGACCCCCAATTTTGCTTGCCTGCATACGATTTGCGTAGTAGTAGTAGTTATAGTGGTAAGTGCGGTAGTTACTTTTTGATTGCTTATGTTGTGTATATGTTACTATTTTTATTGGTTTTGTGACAGTTTCGATATTTGTGTTTTTTTACTTTGTTTGTTTGAAAAGGAAACATTGTCAACCAGCATTCACAACAGGTCAGACGCAGGACAAAAACCATGGAGGGGTCTGGAAGTCACCGATGGATCTTCTTCGTTACCGGTGGGGGTTGATAGGGATGTGAAAGAAGGCTGCTTTTCGAAGTTACTTGCAAACACACATTCTGCCCGTTCTAATTACCCGCTGAAGGGGCAGTGTGTCGATGTTGATTAGCAACTGGGAACGGTGGATTCTTTACCCGGGCACACAGCCAAGGGAACTGAAAGCTATCAGAACGCCAATTGTTCTCACCCTTGCGGTGATTTATATGCGTAAACATTCTCACCTTGTTATATGAGTGTATAAAACACTAAAATATGAGGAGGGGGCCCCCTTGTGACTACTTTCCCATCTGCTCTGCGTGTTACCTATTCCACGTCCACAGGGCTATCTAATCACCCTTTGCATGAAAACACCTTATCTTTAATCTCAGGTGAGCTCGATATCTTTGCTTCATTTATTCATCAATTTATTTAAAAAAAAAAAACATTTTTAATTCCAATCTAGATGCATTGAGAGTCTTTCTCCGTTTATCACATTAGCTGTTTTTTTCCTTTTATATAAATATCGCTTGCTATAAATGGAACAATTGTTTCCAAGGATAATCATACGAGAATAGCCAGTGATAACAGGCGGTCCGTGGGCATAGGAGAAAAAAAATCCCCAATGCATAATTATTTTAACTGAATAATAAGTAAGTATGTACAATCTTACCATAAAAAATAGACCATAATTTGCCCAGTAATTTATAAAGCATTTGGGTTTTTTTTGGCAGGAGTTTTAAAATAATGCTCTTTTTTAACTGTGGGTAACCACTGAGTGTATTTTTTTACTCAACAGTTTATACATTTGCACAATAATAATAATAATAATCATCAAAGTGACCCTAAAGTGTTAATAGTGTAATAATATTAACAGAATAATCAAAGTGAGACTAAAGTGTTAATAGTGCAATAATATTAACAAAATAATCAGTGACACTAAAGTGTTAATATTGCAATAATTTTAAAGAATAATCAAAGTGACCCTAAAGTGTTAATAGTGTGATAATATTAATAGATTAATCAAAGTGACCCTAAAGTGTTAATAGTGTAATAATATTAATAGATTAATCAAAGTGACCTTAAAGTGTTAATAGTGTAATAATATTAATAGAATAATCAGTGACACTAAAGTGTTAATATTGCAATAATTTTAAAGAATAATCAAAGTGACCCTAAAGTGTTAATAGTGTAATAATATTAATAGATTAATCAAAGTGACCTTAAAGTGTTAATAATGTAATAATATTAACAGAATAATCAGTGACACTAAAGTGTTAATAGTGTGATAATATTAATAGATTAATCAAAGTGACACTGAAGTGTTAATAGTGTAATAATATTAATATATTAATCAAAGTGACACTAAAGTGTTAATAGTGTAATAATATTAATAGATTAATCAAAGTGACACGAAAGTGTTAATAGTGTAATAAATTAAATAAATACGTGATTTTTTTTCTGTTTAGCATGTGACTTGTGCGATACGTTAAATAAGCATTTGGTGCAGAGAGGGTTAACTATGTTGATGCCCCAGATTTGGGGCACGGTGTCCGCTTCTGAATAAAGACACAAACCAGCCTTAAAGTCAACAGAATAAAACTTTTTTTTTTTAATATATATATATTACAAAATATATACAGAGAGTCAGTATCTCGGGTATAAATAATATTCAGTATTTTACAAGCGCTAACGATATAAAGTGAACTTTTTGTAGGTGGTGTCACGCGATGGGATTACTCTGCGTCCTTCCGACCGTTAACGGAATTTTATCTCTGCCCCCGGAGCTCAGCTTTATGCCTTTAATGCCAGCCAGGTGTTTCTTCATGAGTAACCTGAACCTCGTCTTTTCACATTTCGCAGGACCTTCTTCGTCGTTGGTGGAGGAGGACAAAGTGGACGAAGTCATATCTGCTTTGTGACATATTACTTCCCACGACACTGACCTGTACGGCTTTCTTGCCGGCTTGGAATGGTCTTTGCAGCTTTGGTGCTTTCTTTGTGGACTGGAGGTCTTCTTTAGGAGGGGATTCACGTTCCTCTGCTCAGGAAAGATCATCTGTTGACCTTTTGCACTGTGGTCAAAAAAGAGAGATTCCTTCCTCCTAATATTGGGAATCTCTCCCAACGTAAGAAATCCATAAGGCGTAGTAACTTTGGACAGGTGCGGCAGAGATAAGGCAGCTCTGGTCACTGGGTCCAAGTGGTCTGCGACTTTTTCCAAGTCCTCAAAGCTATAATCAGATGCCTTTCTACAAAGACTCTTCCCTTTCGTTAAACCTGGTTGCTTGATGTTGGATTCCGAATGGCTGCGTTTAGTTCTCGTAGAATTCTTTTCAAGGGCATCTGGTTCTTTTCCAAGATTCCGAACATCTTCCAAGGGTGCCACGTGAAGAAGAACATGGTCCACATCCAAAGGGGGGATGAAGAACTTGGGGATGCGGTCGGGTGTCACCACAATGTTGGAGATGTCCCTTTTCTTGTGGGACATTTCAGAAGATGGCTTGTTGGGTCTACAGTGTTTCCAGGAGAGAAAAGTTTCCAAAGTGCCCTTCAAAGAAACGTGTGCCGTAGCCGATAACATTCTGAGCTTGCACTTATTGGAGGGTGAGTTTTGCAATGATTCCTCCCGGGGAACTCAATGCCTGTTTATAAAACATAGCGAGTGAGACTACGTCACTGAATAGTTAGACGTCATTGGCATGGCAACCAGAGATAAGGAGATTTTTACACTCTTACCTGGACGCTCTCAGCCTGATTCATGCTGTATCATTACTATACAGCAGCTCAAGTTCTCTGATACATAATTGCTGCCCATCTTCATTCCCTTTAATGTATTTTCCATCGTCGCTACAAAGAGCGCTTTTTCATTTTTCGAGTAGACGTCCTCTGAAGACGAAATGTACTCGGCATACTTCATGAGTGTTAATTAGAATACTTTATGTAATGCTTCAGGGCGCCGGTAATTAAAATACATTGTGACCCTTAAACGAATGGCATTAGTCAGGAATGTAAGTTCACCGTGGCAGCAAACAAAAAAAGAGAGGTTGTTAAATATTAACGCGTCTGAGTACGTTGGGTATCCTCAAATAAAAGCCTAACGAGGCTACCAAGTTAGCCGAGCAAGAATACAATGAATTGTCATTAACGCGATGAAAGGGTTAACGTTTGGATATTCCTAAATACATTATTATATCATTTTTAACCAGTTTGTGAGATTATTTTATCTCAGCGCTTCAGTTCCGCAAAGGTGAACAAGGCCAATTTAACCAATTCATTGGGAATGAGTACGGCATCTGTTTAACCCTTTGTGTGCAAGTTGTGAACTGATTTTTTTCAGTTTGCCCAGCATAGCCATTTATACCTTTTTCATTTTTTTCAGGCCGAAAATTGAAATTGTGGTCCGATACATCTGTGATCAAGGTCATCAACAGCAGTTGACCTTTATCTAAACTCAAGGTTATTGCGAGGAGGTTGGGTTTTTTGGTTATTCACTAAAGGTCGCTTATTTCCTATGGCCGACTGGACAGGAGCTCTGCGGAAATACAGTCCAATAGCAGTTACCATTAGCTGCACTGGGATATATTAACCCTTTGAGCTGGGGGGCATGTGTCTCTACATGCCCTTCCTCCGCCGGGCCAGTAGGTGCCAGACCTCCTCTGTCCATTGGGCTCCCCCAGCCTCCGGTGTCAGTGCAGCGACTCTTTTTCATACACTTAACCCCTTAAGGACAATGGACGGTCCCTAAACCCATTGAAAACAATACATTTTGAGCCTGTACATGTACGGGCTTTGTCATTAAGGGGTTAATGTAGCAGAAGGAGGCATAGGGACATGAATATACAGGGAACATGAAATAAGCTACAGATGTGAGCTTTAGTGACAAGGCTGAGAAGGTCAGTGGGGTAAAGACCAACAAAAGATTCAAGATTTTTTTTTTCTGCTTAGAGGAAGAGACTTTTTTTTGGTTGAAAATATTTGATGTCGTCAACGTCTCTATATTTTGATGACATTTATATGTGAATTAGTAACGCAAATGATCATGCCTGCAGAGTTAGTTTTTTTGTGATCCCAGCACTGGATATTGGGTTCTGAGCCATCTATAATAAACCCCCCTATGATGTCCTACCCCGATAACGATAGACACAAGTACCGTACTGGCCTGATGGTAGGCCGCACTTTTTCCCCCACGCTCATTAAAGTGGGGGTGCAGCCTATAATCTGGGTTTAGCGCAGGGATGCGCAATTCGTATCACCTGATGCCCGGGACATGCAGTTCCAGGAGCCGGGCAGGTGTTTTTTCTTTTCTTTTTGATTTAGACCTCCTGC
Organism: Spea multiplicata; assembly: GCA_009364415.1. NCBI lineage: Eukaryota > Metazoa > Chordata > Amphibia > Anura > Pelobatidae > Spea > Spea multiplicata. The sequence continues at coordinate 15,716 of VKOC01003540.1, forward strand.
AGGCAACCCCCCGCTGCTGCCGGCACTTCCGCCGCGGCTTCTATGAAGGAGCGCCAGCGTTACATGACCTTTTAGTGATCCACCATAGAAGCCCCGGCGGAAGTACTGGCCAGCAGCAGCGGAGGTTCTCTGAGCACATCGCACAGATGTTCACCGGCTGCCAGAGAGGAGGATCCCCCGCAGCGATGAAGGAGACCTGTATCCTCCTCTCTGGCAGCCGGGGAACGCCTGCCAGCGCTTCGTGGATGTGGCGAGCAGCAGCAGAGGTTGTCTATGTGCTTCAGAGTCAGAGTGGCATATCTGGGGGTCAGAAGGGCATATCACGGGGCGGAGTGGCATATCTTGGGGACATAAAGTGGCATATCAGGGGAGCAGAGTGGCATATCTGGGGAGCGGAAATCATATCTGAGGGGCATGGTGGCATATCAGGGGTTATAAAGCATATCTGGGGGGCATATCTATAAGCAAGGTGCATAATGAATTAAGGGGGGCCTTTAAATGGCTATTGGTATTCCAAATTTCTGTTTGTATATAACATATGCTGACTATGCTGCATAATAGTTACCAAAAATGTTAAAATAAATGTATTCCTGTTTATTTTTCTTTATAATAGCACCAAACTTTAAGTGTGCGGCCTATAATCGAGCCAATACGGTATTTAGAATGGGAAAAGGCCACACTATTTTATTTTGTAAGCTGTTTGTAAACACTGTGACACACAACTACATCTTAACAAGCAATTTGGGGTATTAGTACCATTTAACATTTTCCCCTCGTTAAACCAATGCCCTAGCAAAATGACACACAATCATTAACTCAACTAACTACAACCAGAGACTCCTCACAACGTGTTCACATGTATCCATTTTTTTTGCCACAAGCCGTAAACTGCGCTTGGAGATGGGATGTTGGATTACTACCGCCCAACCTGCCACCCTGCCTGAAGAAAAAGGTCCACCACATCCACAATGACCAGCATAGTTCCCATACCTAAGATGCAAACTGACTCCAATGAAACAACCCCAGAAACATCCACACGAACCTTAACCACTAGGCCTTAACCCCCAACTCAACAGGAGACTCACAATGGCCATTTCAAGAGCAATCAACAACTTGAGTTTTCTAAAAGGAAATATGTTTGAGTTGGCTTTGTCTAATCCTCTCAAGTTGATGTGCTTCCTGAAACTTGACTGCCAACTAATTGACCTGCCAATTATACCACTGACCAACTTTGATACAATTAATTTAGTATACACTTCAAGACATGTTTTTTATGTACCAAGTCCTCCTGTGTTGTCCTTAAGCACCCAGTAACCAATGAGATAACATATAGGTAATTAAATGAAAAAAAAACACAATCATCACTCATAGGTCTTACATGTGGCCTTGTTAATATTTTTGTATGTTGACCTTTGAGGCCCTTTCTCCAGAGCTAAACCATGCATGGTAAACAATAAAATACACTGAGAATTTACTAAAATCAATAGAAAAAAGTACTCAATCGTCTCCGTAGTATTACAATTTGGCATTATGTGCAAATAACATATCACAATGGAAGAAAATGAATTGGCATTCCATGCTACAAAACAAAATGGCGGAACCAACAAATCTAAAACCGGATGTTCCTTATGAGAACAAGTGGTGCAACCAATGGAATTTTCCACTTTTACCATTTTACACCAAAACTGCTCAGTAAAAGTAATGAAATGTATGATCATTCCTGAATTAATATGCCAAATTGTTATGTTACCATTAAAAACAATTTGTACCCAGCATCTCTCTTTTTCTCGTAATGGTAATTGCTAAGGAGATGTGACTGTTCTCGGTATATTATGACCTCAGCCGGTAATTATACGCGGATAAAGCTATGGAAAGGGTCATGTATTCGTTGAACTGGTTTTGAAAAACATCTCACGCTCCACACCCCTAATGAAAAGCATGGCTCTTTTGTTTTGCGTTCTAGAATCTATTACCGCAAGACGTTGGGAACGTTATCATTTGTAAAGGGAAATATTAAGGCAAATCGCTTGTTTATGTCCGAACATTTGCTAATATATCAACGGAGCCATAAACCCAGTTGATTAACCAATTTGTACGCTAAGCTAAGTGTTTTTTTTGCGGAGAGTACAAAATAATAAGACCTTTTGGTAAATCCGAGCAGCTTACTGTAAATAATTCCAGGTGAAAGTACAAAAACAAGCGTTTTAAAGAAACTTTCTGTTCTAAGATGTACATCGGAAATCAAATTTCAAATGAATTTTGTTTATTTCATTTCTTATATGTTTTTCTTTTTCAGAAATACTGATTTCACTGTTACGTTCCCTTTTTTAAGTTACTTATATACATATATTGTTTATCTATTGCTTATTTTATTAGTTTATTATTTTATCTATCATTTCATAGGTTTTGGTTGGTATACTAAAGTGTAAAATGTGGGATGTAAAGAAAATGATACCTTTTAAAGATGATCTATCAGAGCACCTCAGCCCAGCAAAGGTCTTCTTCTTCACGCGTGTGACATCATTGCCACTTTCACTTCCTTTGCGAATTGGCAGCCAAAGGGTTGAGAGACAGGGATTATCTCTCAGTCCTTCGATTAGCCTACGTCATCCACAGAAAATATCTTAAAATAATGATTTTTATTATTTTGTTTTACCATTCTCAGTCTCGGTAGTCTACGAAGACACAGCGTCACCAACAAAGTGGCCAAGGTTCGTGTGTGGAGTTCAGGGAGTTAGTTTTGCCGTTCTGTTGACACATCCTAATCTTCCACGCACCGATTATATGAACATCTAAGGATGACATTGTTAGAGCTACAGCACGCTCAGTGCAGCCATAAAGTTATGGTCTATTTACACTGAGATCATGTATATGACCATCAAACAGGTGGAATATTGACATTCCTCTTTCTGACTCATTTGGAGATTTTCATGAGTGTTTTAAGGATTCAAAGAAAAAAAATGTATGGTTGGTCACAGTACAGGCAAAGAAATGACTTATTATATACACATATATTTAAGGCTCTTGACATTTAAGAAAAATTAAGTCGTAATCCAGCCCCATCCCATGTGGGACACGTTGAATCCATACACCAACTCCTGACATGGCTTTACATGCCCCCACATACTGCTCCAAGCATTCACCCATTTCATGTCTTCCTGTCCCCTTGGACCACTATACAACATCATGTCCAGATGTGACATCACTTCCTGGAGGGCCGCATATGAAACAAGTACAATATAGAGAGAAAGCTGCCGCTAACCAGGATCGATGCATTGTGAGACCAAGTCACGGCTTTGCAAGGCAGCGAGACAAAGCCCCATCAGTAGCGGGTATGCTGATGACATCATAATGCACGTTGTGTTTCAGGAAATCTTAAGTATGGCGTAACCTCAGTAGGCGAAAATTGGTGTTTTCTACCCATCTTCATATTTATCATCGTTAAAGTGGAAGAAGATGAAAAAGTCAGCTTTTGTTGGTAACTCCTTCGGTATAGAATTCTATGTATAGAGCGAGACCAAGCAACAGTCTTCTTTTTTATGAAGTTACATGAAAATGTATGTCAGAATTTGGTGTAAAATTCATATCGATATTCAGCATAGGAAGTGCAATGTGATTTATACCTCTCCAGAGATTACATCATCATTCCTTTTATCGTAAAGTAAATATGGCATTTCAGGATTGCGGCAATAACAGTAGAAGTAATAAAACCCCCGTCCAATGATACCGAACTACATGTGACATTTTATACAAACAAGATCAGAACGCTTCATGCCAACAATATGAAAACACAGAATCATAATGCCTACGATGTCCTGTACCCGTGAGTATCCCAGCTCAACGAGTCCAGAAAGCCGGGACATTCAATGAGTTCTTCAATAATATTGTGTTTTCATGGGAGATAATGGAGAATATGAGATACAGGAGGCATGCCCCTGAGCAGGGCATTTGGGGACGTGTTCAAGTGTGCGGAAACATTTATTTATTTATTTTCCTTTTCAATAGAGCTTATTTATTAAACCCGCTTGTTCCGGATTTGAAGGACCATATGCTGCATATTTGTGGTAGCACCATGAATATAATTTTTGCCCTTTTTTCTGTCATCTTTGGGCATTTTGACGCATAATGTAGAGAATGACAATGGGTACAGGGGTTTACGTGGATGGTTGGAGATCTTGGAGGTCTATTAACCAAGAGAAGCCTTGACATTGCAAAGAAAACTCACCAGGGTTACTCGTCCCATATGATATCAACCGGTCACTAGACATGTGCAAATGGTCCAAAAACAATTCAGACATTTTTTTTGGTTAATTTGTTTTCAGACAACAAATTCAGTTTCCTTCTCGTTTGTTCGGACAGAAATCGGGTGGCATTTTAAATTCGGAAACGGAATTTGTTGTCCGACGTCCCCCTATATAGTCTCTCACACTCTCGTTTTTGCTACCTTCTCTGCCAACCACTTCTGCTTCCATGTCTCGCAGACCAGCTTCCGTGTCTTGCATCTTCCTGCTTTCCTGTCTTCTATCTTCTCTTTTCCCCCGCTGGACATAATCCTTCAATTAGGGGGAAAGGACATCACCCGAAGCTCCGCTATTTTGACAGAGGTTCGTCGGGAGGTCATGTCGGACGAAGAAAGAAGATAGAACAAAAAGATGAAGAACAAGAAGACGCAAGGCATGGAAGCGGAGCTAAGGTAGATCTGGCCTTATTTTTTAGAGATTTGTACAAATTGACAAAATCGATACATTTTGTTTAATTACTGGTCACATTGAAGCGCATCATGCAACTTGGAGTAACTTTGTGGACACCTCATGAGTTGTCCACTTGAATTCAGGACCTATATGTGTGGTGAAATTGGCCTATACACCATACTGTTATCCCCCCAAAACTCAACCATATTGCCTACTCATTGTCTTAAAAAAATACTCATTGTCTTAAAAAAATATATATTTATACACTACCCTTTTCACTCATCTTTCTGAAGCTAAACGCATCAACTTCAAATGAATGGGTGAAGTAAAGTAAAAAGGAAACGGAAAGAAACTGGGGGAATAAGGAGGCAAGGAGACCATTTAGGGTTAGTAGTCAGTGTCATATATTTGATTCTTCAACCTGGACATTTATAATCTGTTACATTGTTGGATTTTAAACTCAAGTTCTTGAATGATGTTTTCATGATGTATCACAACCCAATTTACTCAGTGTGGGGGGGGGGTAAGTGGAACGGCCTCCCATCAGAATTATTAGAGGCTGATACAATGAGGGGATTTAAACATGCATGGGATAGACATGCGGCTCCTGAATCTAAAGACGAGACCAACGACTGATTAAGATTTTAGTCTTTACATCAGAAAAAACGTGCAGATTAGACGGGCCGAATGGGGCCGATCTGCTTCTATATTTCAACTGCACAAGATATTTGTCAGGTTATTGAGAATACCCAAGAACAGCAGAATTCCATCCCTCGGGGCAAAAATGACCAGACGTGTGTCCATGCATCTTCATCGAAAAACAAGTAACTGTCTCTTCAGAGCAACTACCCCTGGAGTTAAACAAGGATACACATTTTAGTGTTAATGTCAAGCTTTTTGTTTTTTTCCATATTCTTAGAATGACATTTCCATAGAATTGGGCGCACATTGTGGCATGACGCACGCTCTACTTATCCTCTTCTACTTCTAGTGTCTGTGATGTTGACAACAAATGTTATGTTGTCATGGTAAAGAGAGGGCAATTCGTTTCACAACTAAGCAACGGGGACTTATCCTAGCTAAGATGGAAAGCAAATAAAATCACCAATTCTGCATACCTTTCAGGGGAATACAACGCATTTCCTGTAACGCGAGTCTTGTGCATTGCTATACAATGCATAAGCGATGCATTAATATACGTCTGCGTCATCTTATTGAAGTTTAATAAAATCACGGAGACCATCGTTTAATGATGCTGATGTAAAAAGATGGGAAATGGTTATTAGTGATTTCAATCATCCATGTGATCTTGCTTTTTGGGATGATAACAGGAAAAACAACATATAATAATCATATAATCATCATATAACAATAAAGTAACGGTAAAGGACGATCATTTTAATGAACCAAAGTTATCTCCTGGATGCCAACTGGTACCACATTGGGACACTGGTGTTTGGGGTGTGTGGCAAGGGTGGGGTCAAGTGGGAAGTGGGTGTGGCTAATGCAGAAGTGGGTGGGGCAGGATGTGTGACCACCCACTCTCCCTAACTGAAGAGTCACATCACTGACGAGGGATTTCCGAATAGAATTTATAGTAAGCTGGTGAATGTTATGCAATGATGACACGTGATATTACGTTTTACTTATAGCCTGCACGCCACTGTGTGATGTGAGCGCACGATCTTCACTTAAAGTTTTTCTTTGCTAACAAGCACGCTGCTGCCCCTGACCCTTATGGGCTCGAGGTCAAGCAAAATCTTTTTGAATCTGGCCAGGCCAGGAACGGCCCTTATTTATTCATTATGGCCCTTCCCTCCATCCAAAAAAGGGGTCTTTCCTCTCGGGGATTGACCCGAAGTACAAAGGAGTCTTACCCTTCGGGGTGAGACTTGAAGATCCGGCCCTCCCATGGGGGGAGGGAAGGATTTTTGTCTGGGTTTTCCCTTCGGGGAAGCCCAGTATAGTGTTCAGGCTTCCGCTGCCTTCCAAATCACGGATGCGGCACCAAGGAGCACGCACCTCGGACTCAAAAAAAAAAAAAAAAAAAAAAAATTACGTTCTACTTATAGACCTCCAGCTGATTCCGTAATGCGGTTACAAAAGTGTTGTGAAACCTAGCAATGTTACAATCGACAATATAGAAAATACAGGTACTGGTGGAGAAGAAAGGCCTGCTCTTTTGAGCTTACAATCTATATGATATACACTATATGGACAAAAGTATTGGGACACCTGACCATTACACCAACTAGACTTTTGTGCATTTGTATTTGAGAGAATATGAAAATGAACATGATTTTTTTGGCCACTCCAGGCATCCTCTTCATTGAGACAATCTAGACACGCGTCCTCTTCCAGGTTGATTCATAACATTTCCAGTTGACTGGAGCGTCTTAATTATTGCCCTGATGGTGGAAATTGGTATTTCCAATGCTTTTGCTATTTCTTTATCGCCACTTCCTATTTTGTGAAGCTCAGCGACCTTTTGAAGCACATCGCATTCCTTGGTCTTATCTGTTGTGACGACTGAGGGAGCTGGGCTTATGTGCCGCTTAATATTTATACCCCTGTAAAACAGGAAGTCATGGTTGAACAATTTCCTGTTGCTAGTCACAAAGGTGTACTAAAACATTTAAAATATCTCTGGGAATATACGTCAAATATATTTTTCTAATATTAATTCATAGGGGTGCCAATAATTGTCGCACAATTTTTTTAGGGGGGGGTTATAAACCTGCGTTGTGTTTGCAATTGTTTAATATCCACGAGAGCAGAGAATTGTTGGACGATGAATAGTTTAAACAATAAAGACAATTTTTCACATCCTTCTTTGCTCTTATTTACCAAGGGTGATAAATATTAGTGGAGGACATTGTCACTTATCATTAACTCCATACCTACCCAGCGTTATTTCTACATCATCTTCATACCCTTTACTTCCTCCACTCACCTCCCTTTCCTCTGCCTCAATGTTTGGCACTTGGTGCTGCAGACTTACTCTTCTCATCTGTCAGTCATGATGATGATGACGATGATGATGATGATGTCGCATCTGGCAATGAGAAGGGACCTACGCTTTTATTGGCATTTGTCGGAGCAGCTGCATTTGCCGCCGTGGCCACCTTTATAATTGAACGAATGGCCTTGTTTTTAGATGTTCAGACTTCTCCATGGGACTTTCCCTTTCGTGTTACACAACATAGGAAGACAAGTGTGCTCCATTTTCAATGTTCATTAGGAAAGCAATCAGGTTATGAACTCTTATCAACCTCTGCAATACTTCTGAAAGTGGCCATGACTATTTATTTTAAGTAGGAACGCATACATATAATATTCACAGTGACAGCTGTTCGGTAACCGCCGACACTTAACACCAACAGTTACCTGAATAATAATTTTTCCCGAACTTTTAGATTACCCCAAAGTGTTTTAATAAAATATGGGTCACTGGTTAAAGAAAGAGATTAATGTATTACTTAAACGGAGTCATATTCTACTCTCCCCAGTGCTCTTTTAAATTACCTTTTTATATATCTTTTCAAGGCCATCTGTAAGCCAGGGTACAAGAGGATAGGATAAGGACAGTGGTTAAGTTCCACCTGCTGCAGAGGACAGATACCATCAGGAGTTCATCACCGTACTCAGGAACTTCCAAATGAGTCTTGATACATTTCAGGGCATTTCTTATGTAGGCATACCTGGGAATACCCAGGCTACCCTGGACCCCCGTCTTTGGACGTGTTTAATGACATCAATGGGTGGTCCTCTGATGTCAGAGGGCGGTCCTCTGACATCAGTGGGTGGTCTGCTGCTGTTGGGTGTGAGGTTAGCAAGACGCTATAAAAATTGTGGTGGGAGGTGAAGTGGGCGGGGAGCTGGGCGGTGCCTCAACGCCACTCCCGCGACCTGGAGATTCTCTGCAGTGAGACCCAGAGAAGCGCCACTTCCCCCAGAGTCTCCGGGTAAAACCAGAAAAGTTCCCAGGCATGAACAAGGTCCATGAGGTGAAGGCCTGCTGCAAATCCTAGGAGGCCTCCAAGGCTTCTTGGTGCAGATGTGGGCCCTTTAAATTTGATCTAATTTACTGTTAATGGCCTCTGTGATATTTTATTTCTGAACATACCCAAGGTTTTTGTTAGCGTACGACCACTATATTGAGAATAATTATGTTTATTAGCTCTTAGTCTCACTAACTGTACAATAACATATCCCAACCATTTAGATCTAAAAGAGGATATATGGATGAGATGAGGGCCCAGAAACTCAGTATAAACTCTGTTGGCACATTGGAAAATTCTGTTACTATCATTATTTATTCTATGACTTGTCAACATATGACTTATTCATCATATTTCAGTGCCCTGTACAATAGGTAAATAGGACATAACAAAGATCTATGCCAAAACTCATCACCATACCTGGGTGGTCCAGTGGGTGTCGGTGGGCAGTGTGCTCGTGTCCCACCGGAAGTTGTCCGTTTTTGGGCAGGAAGTGTGTGGGGAAAGCCGCAACGCCGCTTCCCTGACTCCGATATTCTCCATGGTCACCAAGAGATGCAGTTCATCACCCAGGGAGTTGCCAGGTATGCTTATTACAGATGGCCGTCAGGTGGTCCTACCAATGGCCCCTACAGAAACACATCTTAGGTGTTGCAGTCTGTGTAACTATTTTGTAAAAAGTCCTGGCAAGTCCTAAGTTATCATGTTACAATTAGATACAATACTGTTTGGGGCACTTCGATGAAGTGGTGGGCTAAGCAATAAATGGTCGACATTGACTCATCTTGTTTTAAATAGTATGTGCTGGATGTACGCTGATCCCTTATTTTGTTATATGTACAATTACTCATTTCAGCAGCACCCTGGAATCTGAATGTATATGTCTGCTAGGGTATGCTTCCCTTTTTTGTATTTTTTTGGGGTGAAACACTTTTTCCAATCAAGGCAACTTACATGGCATTGCAAATGATTATAGCTGCAAATGTATCCAGTACTATTTTACCGGAACATCTATACAGAGCCATTATGAAAAGTACTAGCGTGCATTGCATCTACTACATAATGACATAATTAGTCTGCTCGGCGATGCTAGGTAACCCTTACAAAAAATAGATATTTTTTACACTTGGAAAAGAAACATTCGATAGTTGATTTCCAGAAAATACACTTTTCTACCTACTTTTTCCAATTTCTATGTTTTAAATTAGTGAAGTAAGATGGTAAACTGTGTATAAAAAAGGTATTACGGGAAATGTTTTACCTAAACTTCATGAGCAGCAAAATATTTTTATTTTTCATTAATCCATAAATCCGTGGATTTTGGGAAACCAAGACTGGAGTTTAGTTTAAAAAGTAACATATTTGAAGCGTATTTTGTTTTCCTCTTTTGGAAAAGTAAAACAACAAATGGATGTTCTCTTGTCTTGGTGCAGGCCCGGACTGGGACAAAAAAATAGGCCCGGGCATTTCAGACATACATAATACTTGGTCATTCAACATGGGAAGCCTGAAGCCACAGTTTAGTGCGGCTAATCCTTGAAATAAATATTATAGAGTAAATAACACAATACCTTATCTTTTCCACTAAATGATTTCAGGGCCTTGAATGTTTTGTCCCCTGAAGTGGCTACAAATTCAGGAGGGTGTTTTATCTCTGGATAAGTAAAAGTGAAATAGTTCCTACTGTAAATTAATGAAGCAGATAACCAAACACACACCAGGACCGGCTCTGCCACACCGACACCCAGATACACAAACCAGGACAGTTAGAAAAGAAAAAAATGGTTCAGCACTGAACTCCCAGGAAGCTGGGTGCTAGCAGGAAAAAAGGGACAGCATAAACCCTCTTGAAGTATCTGAACACAGAAAAGAATCCCAGCACTCCAATCAGCTTCCAATCCTTAGGTTACTTTATTCAGAGAAAGCTAAACAAAAAAAAAGCAACATTTCGGCCAAACAGGGCCTTTTGAGCTTGACAAAGCTCTATTTGGCCGAAACGTTGCTTTTTTTTTTATGGTCAGCCACCATTCTTCCCTTTGGATTTTTTTTTATCTCATGTCCATCCCCTCAGATGTGAGCAAGAACTTTCTGTAGTGGGTTGACAACTCTGGCTTGGCTCATGAGCAACATGACCTGAGGTTTAGATCACTCCAGCCTTCTTGTTTGTAGTCCTGACAAAAGTACACTTACCGGCACACAATGTACTTCTGCAGTACTGTGCTCTTTAGGGGTACAAGATCCAGATCCTGGTAGTATAACCCGCCGACAGAATCTAGGTGGGTCCCATTAGTGCGATGTCCATTCTGACGACTTCTTGGTTTGTTTCTCCATGCAGCAGCAATTAAATATGTCCATTGCATATACAGTACCAAAGCTTCATTTTGGCAGAGCACACCTAGGGAAGTGAAATTATCAAGTACTCATTTTAAGAAATCAGCTTTTACTTCAGAGGTTACACTCTCATTCTCTTTCATTCTCTCTCTCTCTCTCTCTCTCTCTCTCATTCTCTTTCATTCTCTCTCTCTCTCTCTCTCTCTCATTCTCTTTCATTCTCTCTCTCACCCTCTCTCAATGTTTCCCTAACTTCTCTGCCCATCACTTCAGCTTCTGCCGACCACTTTTGCTTCCACATATTCTTCTGCATCTTCTTCATCTTCTATATTTTACCTTCTCCCTTCTTTTCTCTCTTATATCTTAATATATAACCCAACGGGATCTTCTGCCAAAATAGCGGCGCTTCGGGTGATGTTGGCTTCCTGATCCTCAAATTGGGGGAGAGGATGTCACCGAAAGCACCCTTCATTTTGCCCTCACTTGAACTGGGGCAATTTCGGAGGAAAGGAAGTGTTGCGGGATTGAAAAATTCTAGTTAACCGAGGACAAGAATACTTAGACTATGCCCGTACATGACTCATCCCTGATTTCTGGAGTTTTGTTCATGAATGTATTGGCTTGCTTTTTATACTAATATCTAAAGTAACTTTTTAGGACAGAAATAAAAAATATATTACAGAACTATTGAAATGTCAAGGATGTTGTGTACTTTCTAATTCAACAGCTATGTCATTGAGTGATCCATTTGTGATTGTGGACGAACTATTTGCCGAAAATAACATTCTGTACAGGTCACAATCAATACAATATGGTACAGTCATTTCAATAGCAGATTCAAAAAGTTCAAATAACAGAATTGCTCAATTGACTAGAATCATCAAAGGAAAGATTTATTTAAGGTCAATAAGACATATCCGCAAGTACAGAGGTTATCCGCAAGAGAGCTTCAGGTCCCTTCTTTAAAACGTAACCATGGATCAACCACTGAAAATATTCTTGGAAAAAAGAGGGGAAAATAGACAGAAAAAGCCCATAAAACCAAATTTCTTAATAATAATAATAATTATTATTATTATTATTATTGTTACTATACATGTTTTATTGAGCAAATATTATTATTCAAATAGTTTTCAAAAGCCAAAGATCAAGAAGCAGCCATAGAAAGTTGAAGGAGCATAGAAAGATAGACTTTGACGCCCCTTAAAAACCCTTTGGCTCACCTGGTCTGCCCATTCGTGATGTATAGAGTCAATCCATCCTTGTTCTCGTCTTGGATTTAGAAGCCATATGCCTTTTCCATGCATGTTTAAGGTTTATCACTGTTGTAGGGTGTACCATATCTGCTGGGAGGCTGTTTCACTAATCTACCACTTTCTGAATAAAGTAAATCTTTCTTACATTCCATCTAAGCCTGAGATTGTAATGTTGTCTTGCTACAACTGTTAATAACGTATCGTAAAGTAAGAGTTAAAACACCAACTCGCCAGCAAACCGCTCCGAAAATGAAGAAACGCCAATGTTGTGTTCAATAATGTTTCTCACTTAAAATAAATAGTCCCAAGGAAGCTGAATTGATATATAAAAAAGATTTTTTTTTTTTTTTTAAAAAGGGTCAAATTGGTTCTTTTGTGGAAAATTTCAGCACAGAACTACTCGGAATAGAATAATGATATATCATTATCAGTAAACACCGTTATTATGTAAGGATTGTCATACCCATGACCACATCACGAAATTATTGTAAGGAATGCTGAACCTAAACATACTGACCAAGAATATGATGGAACCGCAGATTTAAAATGTGAGGTTTCGTGAATAAAAGAATGCACTCCATGCTCTTGAGTACTTCATATCCTTCCTTGGTGTGGGTCTTCCTCCCCGAGAGTGTCAATGATGGCGTAGTCTTGGACGGTGATCTGTTCCCTACACGGGATAAGGTAGTTCCTTGCAAACCACAAAGCGTCCTTAACACAACACATTAGGCGCCACGCTTCTTCAATGGCACCATCTATGTTAGTTCATGGAAGTCCATATAGAGCAGAATAATAGGAGAGGAATGTCCGATGTACCATGGACAGTGTTGGTATCTGCATGAATATACTTAGGGGGAGACCTCCTTGGATGGCCATCCATGCAATGTCTTCGTTTCTATCGGTCAACCTGCTTGATGCCATGTTAATCCAAACAGCCTCTGCTGTGGCATCATGGAGCCCTGGAATCTGCTCCATGAGGTCCTTGGCTTCTTTATGATATCTTAAGGATTAATGAGTAAATGATTGTTGGTTCCATGATACAACACGGTAGAGTACCTACAAACGTACGAGCGTTTATGATGTGAAAGATGTTGATATAGAGACTGGCAGCCTCATAAGAGACGGAAAGTACAATAATAGAACGCTGGTAAACTATCTAATTCTAACTCATTATCTATGATATGTACAAGATCAATTACATATTATTTATTATTATACTATATATATATATATATATATATTCTCTATATAGTGGCATATTAAGTCCATACTAGTAAAGTTATTATATTACGCACTGTGACTGGCAGATAATGCAGGGATCGTGTGGCAAAATGATGAACAATGTCATAAAAACATCTAAACATTTATAATTAAAGGCAAATTGAACTTTTTTGCTCTGGTTTGCTTATACTTTTCCTTCGGTGATAATCACGCCATTTTGAGTGGTTTCTGCTGCCATCTGGTGATTATTTTCATTAATTACCAACTATCATTATGTTCCAAATGAACGGTAAATCATGACTGTGACAAATGCGCTGGTTTCAAATTAAATTGAGTATTATGCCAAACAAATCTATTGGTCTGGGTTATCTAGGTTATTTTTTACCCAGAACCCCCTTGAGCTTCTCCTACATGTGGCCATGTGTAATGTATTGTTAATAGGATATCTTTTAAGTCATCTCACTGCTTTAACTATACATGACTGCTTAAGCCCATAACCGGAGGGCTCAAAATTACCCACCTCAGTACCCCAAATGAAGACACAGGACACATTAGTGGGGTAGGGCTTTTGGCCACAGCTTTATTAGAATAAACATTCCCCAGGCCAGCGGTAAAACACACCACCAATTCTAAAACGACCTGCCAGCTGGTAAGCACTAAGCCCAACAGGCAGACAATTACCCCAACAAGCCAAGAGTCCTAGCCCCGTAGGTGCCATAAGCCGGCCGCGGGACGCGCCTCCCCGAGCCCATTATGGGCAAACATACCATGCTTCTTTGTAATCCGCATTGGCCAGGGTAAGATTCACCTCTTACACCCAATCTAACCCTTATAGCTGCAACAATGTTGCAGCTACCCACCAATGAAAAGAGACCCTGACTGCAGCCCTGTGCATGCGCCAGCAGTCACGACCCCCTTCCCTATTGGTCCAGGGGGCCCCTTTATGCAGGGCAGATATTCAAAGAAGTGGAATTTTCACGTCACCTTGGATCGGATCAGAGGTCTCCTTTATAGCCAGTCTGGTGCACCAGAGAGCCTGATGTCCCGTGTTTGGTGGCAGAGGGGCATCTTTAGACATGTTGACCTAAACCAGAAGATGCCACCGGGCTGTTCTATCATGATCTTGTTTAGCTTCATTCTAAAGCTATTTCCAACATCTCTTGTCTGCATTAAATTATCAACCTTATTGCCTGATTTCGTGTTTCGGTCCGTTAGCTTTTAAATTCTTACATTGGCTTCAGAAAAGAATTTTTTTTAATTTAAGATTATTGTTGGGGTTGTACATTTCCCGGCACTTATAATGGAGAAAGAAAGAATATATATATATATATATATATATATATATATGTAGTAGTTTTGGTGCAAAGTGCTAAATTTAGTCTTAGTGCCTTAGCAACCAATAAAATGGTCCAATTGGCACTTATACAGCCGATCTGTGTGCCTCTTAATAAAGCCCCAAACCCCAATACAACCCACCAATAAACACAGACACAGTAATATGATGAAAAAAATGTTTATCAGTCCACAGATTAACGATAATTTTATAAAGTCATTGCCATACAAAGTAAACAATAATTACCCGACACCCCCCAACCCATGACAATGACCCCCAAACAATAACTTAACATTTATTAAACAACGCAACAATAAAGTGCCATAAATTTTCATAGAAAACTCACAAATAGGGGCATACACAGATACCCCTACACCCCCAGGTACTGAGCCACAGGCCAACTCGAAACCTACCACACCAACGTAACAGCCAACAACCTTTCGGTAACCTTCTCACCCCCTTCTACTCTCCCATCTTGCCTCTCCACCATTGTGGCAAAATGGGGAAAACATATAAAATTGGAGAGGGAGGGATGGAGGTACAACAACAAGTTAGAGAAACAGATTTAAACTGATTAACCTTAAATGGCTACCAGCCCCTAACATAACCATCAATAATATGCCCACCTCCTAGCTTTGTTGGCCCCCTCTGCTAATCTGTGTTTGCTCCAAGGGCTTCATGACTGCTTAGGCCTATAGCATTCATACAGTTATCAGAAGAATAACTTTCCTCATCCCCAATAAGACACCCGACGCAAATATGTGGCAAGGCCTCGGCCATGGCTTTATTGAACACCTATTCACCGCCAGGCCAACTTGGGGACATTAAGCACGTGCCAGCTGATTTAGCAGATCACGCAGTTACACCCAACGAATAAACCAAGAGCTTCGAACCAGTATTGCTCATCAGCCCACACTGGCTGGGCCTCTCCCAATAGCCACAGATGCGGGTACCATATAGTCCTCTTAGGCGCTGGCCACAAACCGCAGCTGTGACCAAAAAGAATATTAATCCATATTAATCATCAGATACATTGAGGGATAAACCACTGCCAGCTGATGACCGAGTTACCACGTCAGGCAGGTGCACAAATCACATTAACCTGTAAACCAGTTGTATTGGCCACCACTGGCTTGGTTTCTCCCAATTTCCGCTGTTGCGGAAATACCAATATTAGTCTTCTGAGCAATCCATTCCGGGGCGGGAGGGAAGGAAAGTTCCAGAGCTTCTCCCTGCCTGATCCTGGTTGAAAATGAAGTAAGAAAAGTGCCACCACTGCTTATACACCTGCTTGATACAAAGTTATAAACATGACGAATGAATGAGAGGAACACAAAGCATTCCTGCATAGGTCTGCAGTCATATCCCCCTTCCCCATTGGTCCAGGGGGGCATGATGAGAATTACCATTAATACTTAAATAATTAATCCCAATGTTAATTAAGAATTTACAAAATATCCCAATCCCAATTACCAATGGTAGATGCTAAAACTCTTAGCATGCCTTGGAAATTCCCAGGAACTCTCCCTCTTCTGAAGGAGTGGCTTTATGTGGAGGTGGGGCTAGCTGCACAAAGAGGCGGGACTAATCAAATTAGCTGGGAATGGGAGAGGAAATAAGTGTGGCTGGAGAACGAGGAGAGCGACCCAGAGACCCAAGGAAGCCTCGGTTCACCTTGAGACTCTGGGTCAAACCCAGAAAGTTCCCAGTTATAAGGAAATATTATAATATGCACACTGAGAATTCAGGGTATGTGGAATAGATACCAAGAAAGGGTTCAGTCATTTCGATCCTGTACAGTCTATAGAGATGCTACATTAGTAATGATTCGGCGGCAGTGGATGCAGTTGGCTTGAGGCCAACAACTTGTTACCAGAAGCTCTTATGGCCAATTCAACAGCCAAGGGTGTAGCCATTGTATATTATCTTACGATTGTAAGCTTGGGAGCCGGGCTCTCTCCACCTAATGTATCGGTGTGTCTTAGTCTGTCAATTCTCGTCTTGTCAGACCCCTTAAATATATGTATTGTATTAAGCGCTGCGTAAATTGTTGACGCTATATAAATAAAAGATAATAATAATGTCAAATTTTAAATAAAAATAATATAAAATATAAAACATGTAAAAAGTCAAAGGACCATTCCCTCTAGGTAATAATCTACCATCCAAAAGCAGCAAAAATGTTTTTCAACCCAATTACATTACAAAATGTGCAGTGAAAAAAAAAAATTATTAAATATTTTTTTCCTGTATTCCATTACCGTGTATCTCCGACCAAAGACAGTTTGGTTTGAGCGAGCCGGTATTTAGAAAAAAAATTGTTTTTTTGTGCCCATTCCGTCCACTAGATGGCGAAAGACTACAACTCAAAATAATTCTTTTTCTTTGCGCTTCATCTTTAAATAAATAAAATAAACTGTTCTGATTCTTTTTTTTTCAGCGGCTGACTAAAAATGCAAGGCGATTAAGCTTGTTTCTGTTCTGAATGTTCTTTATGTGGTTTTTGTTGCTAAGGAAACTGTTCCCATGATATCCAGATGTTCAACTTGTCTGGCGATTATGGATTCAAGCTCAGAAGAAAATTAATATAATATCTGGGTATCTGTAAAATTTCAATCAAATAAACAAGTAATTGCTCATAAACGAGAAGCAATTATATCATTTGTAGGCAGCAAAAAAAAAAAAAAAAAGCATTGCTTGGAACAAACATTTTTTTATCACTATTTTAAAACCATGAGAAATACAAGGTTTACTTATTTGATTAAATACATTAAACAGCATTTAAAACTATTTTCCAGAAATTTTACTGTTTTTTTTTAAATATAAAAAAGTATATAAAGGGTATTATACTTTTTTATATTTTAAAAAAATACAGTTAGTAGAAACTATGAAAAAAAATAAATTAAAATATGGTTTTCAGATGCATATTAAAAATTAAGTAATTTCCGAGGGAAAAACGATTTAATCAAAATAAAAAAATATATATTTATTTAATTAAAATTAGTTTTGTGGCAAAGAGTTAAAAGTGGAATTAGAGGCTGATCCGGGGTTCTATCCTCAGTAGAGCCTTTTTTTTTAAATTTAATTAAGGATGACCTTGCTTGGGGTATTGAAAGACAAACCACAATGTTTGTGGGAAAAAAACAGAAAATCAACATGGATGCCTGAAAAGTTATGCATACAGTAGTCGTGATACCACTGGCCATGCGCGTATGGTTAGTAGAACTGATGGTTTCAGTAAATGGTTTCAGTTTGAATACATTATTGCCTGAAATGTTATTTGCGTCTCATCAAACAAGACGGGCTGGAAAGTTTACCTTTACTTGATATTAAAGTATTTAAATGTCAATATAATCATTAGCTTGGCACAGGTGGTTCAATTACAAAATGGCATTCAAATTGGGCTCAAGCCCAATGTCAGACTTGCCCAGCTCAAAAAAAGTGAAGGAGCACAAGATGAAAGCGACCCACTGAAACGATTCCTCGCGTTCAATGTTTTAATCCTTGCATGGTGTCCATGATGGCGTCCGTCATGCTGGTGGAAGGCACTATTGGCCCGGTTGCCTATTTCTTGTCAGGGCAGAAGGTAATAGTTCAACCCGTAGAAATTGTAAATCCCCAGGACAGATATATTAAGGCACCAAGTTACAGAAAAGTAACAAAAATGTCCACTGGAGATGGTTTGCGTGGTCACTGTGTTAGAATTCATTTTAATTCCTGGTACAAAGGTTGCCCCTGTGTCCCCCAAACTCACCAAGTAACATAAGCAACATGTGCCACAGTGCGGCCTTTGCCCAAAACAACTTGTGACCGCCACCTTTGCCCCAAACAGCTTGAGTGCCTTTGCCCCCAAACATCTTATCAGTGCCATCCTATGCCCCAAACATCCTATCCATGCCATCTGTGCCCCCAGCTTGTCATTGCCCCCAAACAGCCTATCTGTGCCATATTTGCCGCAACCAGCTGGTATGTTGCCCCAAACAACTTTTTCTGTGCCTTCTTTGCCCCCTTCTAACATACACTCTGACAAAGATATGTAAACACACTTGCACAAATTCTAACACACTCCATCTCACCCCACTTCCGTGTTCACACACAAACAATTACACACCACACATACATACACACATGCCCGCCTGCTCTTGCTAACCTCTCACCCTTCCCCTCTCACTTCCTGTCTGGCTGCTCACACAATGTGCGTAATCTGGCCCCGATATGCTCCTGTCTCCCCATGCCAGTTTAAAATAGTTTAGAAAGAGCCGGGCCAGTTCGGAAGGACCTGCCCAAGGAGACGGGAACAAGGGGTCGCAGGGGTCGCCCCGGGACCCCTAGATTCCACTGAGACCATGTATGTTCCTCCATACCCCTTACTTCCCAAAAGCTGGTCTTTGCAGAAACAAAGGGAAAACTGTAAATAAGATTATTCTCACCTTAAGCATAAAACAATTAACATTCAGGCTTGTGTAATGTAGATGTAATTGTGGCTGATATTAGACATTAGGAGTACAAAAGGATGGAAGCCTAATCTTGAACTGCTATTAAAATATAGAATAAGATAATAACAATGACAGCCTTTACAGGGTAAATTGTTTTTATCTACTGTACTCATATGCTTTCCAACACATTTGCACCCTAAAGAGCCATGAAAGTTTAAAAGATTGCTTTGGATTCTCTACTCTTTGTCAATGGAATTAGATGCGTCTTCCTAGATCTACCACAGATTTTGCAGATGTCTGGCAGCTGAGCCAATGGAGCTTCTGCCAGCGTTTATCTCAACCAATCATCTGGAGACGGAAAAAAGAGACAACGACCTTCTACCATTGCACTGAACCTGAACCCGGTTGAGATGGCAGATGGCTTTTAAAGTAAAAGCTGTGTTCTCAAAATTCCTATGGAACTGTGAGGTTTATAGACATTTGTATACAGGGTCAAGATATGCCCTAGGACATACAGTATAAGTACAGCCTTTTTTACAGAGGCAAGGAGTATGGACTCCCTCTGGCCAGCTACCAACAGATCCAATGTACCAGTGGTCAACGCAAGCATCGCTACACTGTTACTATATGAGTGGCTAATCGAGTTATCAGGCATTCCCTTCAGTCATGTGTCAATGCTGACACCTGCTGGAGGATCTCAAGAGGAGAGAAGAAACCCAAGAGGGTCTGTCCAGACCATGCTGGGAGCTCTGTTTCTTCCCTTTGCTGGTTGATCATCCACATTCAGCAGAGTGTGTATGGAACAGGTGAAATCAGAGGGTGCAGAGGGAAAAATTAAAGGGGGATCTCTGCCCAAAATACAGGTACAGTGCATGCAAATAAAGTAAAAAAAAGGTTTTTCCAAGCATTTTCTTAGTAAGACCAAATTGCATAATATTTGCTCTTGATTAGGACAAATGTGCAAATTTCATTGGTCTTATGGTCTTTTTTTCTACTTTCCAAGCTGGGCTACCCAGAGCTCTCCCTCTTCTGCAGGAGTGGCGTCATGAAGGGGCAAGGCTAGCCATTTGTAGGGGTGGTGGGGCTAACCCTAGACAACCTGTAGTTGGAGGGGTAGGCAGGTAGTGGGCAGGTAGTGGGCGTGGCTAAACACTGCTTCCCCACCTATAGACTGAAGAAATTGACCTCGGGAAGCAGGGCTTCACCCGGAGACCCCGCGTTAATCCTGGAGAGCTCCCAGATAGGATTATATGTAACTATTCCCATGAATGCTATCCCAAGATAAAGATACAGAACCTCAATTTGTGTTCAATTTATCTCGCGCTGCATTTCAGTGAATTCCATAGATCATTTTAATAATATTTTCAGAAGCTATCAAGGAAAATTGTTATGCATGGAAATAAAAATGTAAGAAGCAGATTAGTTAAATCATAACTAGAAGCAAAATTGCATTTCTTAGCCGCCGTACACCGAGAAGCTGATTATAGCAACAATTCAGCGTATTCCTTTGATAATAACAATAGTCAGGAGTGTAGGAAATCTCAATAAAGAACATCAATACGTATCAGCAATATATTCTATTTTCAATTAACTTTAAGGAATGGTTACGGATTAATTACACAGAATATTTGAAGACGAAACAGTCCTTTTTTATTTTTTTCGGTGTCTGCCAGAATTTGTTTACAAGAAAAGAAACCTTCTTTAGCTCTCTTCTTTTTTTTTTTTGGTGTAACCATGGAAACACAACCGTGGCTAAATTTAAAATGAAAGCAAATTGAGGAACAGTGTGATCTGTACAACAATAAAATAAAAATATCAAATTCTTTAAAGTTGGTTATTATTTTCAAAATCATTCTACATTAGCATTAACAGAGCACAAGGTGTGGCCCTAAATGAGGTGTATTTAGGACCCAAAATGGTACAAGTATTTTACCCTGTAAAGTGGGAAAACACCCCCCCCCCATGTACTATTGGTGTGTTGCGTATTTTCAGTCCCTTGGATGGAGTTCTCCGTTCCGCTAAAAGGGGCTAAAATCTTGAGCGGTACAGGAGAGGGAGGAGCTTGTTAGTGAGCTAGACTATAAAAGGAAGCACCAGAAAGGTGCCCACCAAATCAGGACACTTGAGGGGTGTGGCATGGGACAGGAAGGGGCAGGACCGGTCTTGGATGTGGGAAGGGTTGGAGGCATGGTCATCTGCCCGTCATACCCAACCAGCTGCCCGCACATGGTCATCTACCTGCCCCTTTCACAACCCTGGGCTAATCAGAGGAGATCAAAGGACCTCTCCAACCAGCCCATGCTTTCCTTCAACAACCGGGACTGTTGGGAGGTATGGGATTCAGAACTATTCTGTATGAAGCAGGACAGTCAAGCTTTAGCAGGCTGTAGTGACTACAGGTCTATTATGCAAAAAAAACTCACTCAAGCTCCAACATGTCTGCCTCATGACCTACTAAAGTAGAGCACCTAGATATGACATCATATTTAAACACTTAGCTTGAATTGGTACTGAGGTGGCCACAAATGCAAAACCCAGTCCCTAGTCCTGTCTCACATGAAATTTTGGGAGGAATGGTAGATGGAATCCAATTTTGACTGAGCGATGATGGAAAATAAAGAACATATTGGATGAAATATCAAGCGATACATTTGTAATGTACGTCAAGTGTAACATCTGACAGCAGATAAGAACTACTCTGCCCAATCTATTCAGACATTCTAAATGGCTTAGAAAATGACCATGAGCACTCACAGGGATCTTAGGGTGCAATGGAGCTGGAGAAGTTTCCTCTGCTAGAAGTCCAACTATAAAAACAAAAAAGTAAAATATATATTATTGGTCCATTTTCAAAAATGCTATTTTTTTTTCATTATAAAAATGTCTCATGTCCCCTTTCACAGTTTTTTTCCCCAAATGGTAATAATCCGTCTCCGTGTGTCGTCGATTTTCCTTTTACCCCCCCCCCCCGCGCATGGCTCCCTCCCCTGCTCCCCGTCACCCCCTTTGCTTAGTATCACCTTCTCCTAGCTCGGTCGCCAGCGTGTCAGATGAAATTCCTAGCTCCGAGCCATGTTACTTTACAATCTGCTCACACTGCATAAATATAGCGTGTAAATAAAAGTCGGCTAATTAATTATGCATAGAATAGCACAATGTAGTACGGTAGCTGTTTTATCACTGAGGTCACACAGAGTACTATGCCACCGAAAAAAAAACCAACAACAACAAAAGAATCCAGAATATTGGTGCAATGGTATGTTCGCAGAATAAAAATTGATTTTATCAACGCTATTTTCTTTATCATTGATGTTTTTATTTTTAATTAAATTAAATGTTTTCCCAGCCGATAAATTGCTAGCCCCCCTCCCCCTCCACCTGAATGCAGCAGGTGGAAACATATGGTCTAATATATTTTTTGGAGCAGAATACCGAGAACAAACCAGGCCCTTGACATATTGGGCTGCAGCCAATTTTATTTATTTTGATTTATTTTATTTTTAATATTTGATTATCCATTTTCACTTTTATGCAGGTACGGGAACTTTATTTTATCTTTCTCACTAGAGATATGAAAACTTCGGTGGGTTGTCTCCCCGTCTCTAAATGCGGTGTAGACGTTCCTGGGAAGTTCCCGAGATATGTCAGCTGGAGTGCTCCCTCTTCTGGGGGAGTGGTTTCATTAGTGGGTGGGGCTGTGTATGTAGGTGTGGTTAGCCCCCAAAAAATGCCTTAAATGGGCACAGGGTGGGTGTAGCCAAATACTGCTCTCCTGCCCCGAGGAGCAGAAGGGTGATTCAGAGACCAGGGGGCAGCAGCGCTTCTCCCGGAGACTCCAGGTCAAATCCTGCTATGGCCATGGAATGGAAATTGGCCTTTGAAATCAATATTATGCTCATAGAGACTTTTTGTATGACCTTTGTGATCTTATAGAAATGTACAGTGATTAATTCGCTAGCCAATTAGCACTTACACACAAAGTAAGTAACTCTCAACTCGCATACACTCGCCTGCATTTTGAAAAAGTAAGTGACATTCTGATTCATTAACCTGCGAGTTTCCAGTTAAAAATAAATTTATATCATTAAATTAAAACATTGCTCCACCCCTTCTATCACCTTCCACATTATGGGACAGGGTGTAATTAAATCAGCCAGGGGACGGGAGAACAGAAAAAGCAACAAGATAATGCTGGCTCTGCCATGGGCTGCCGCAGATCTCAGCTTCAACAACACGAACGTTTAACTATACTGTTTGGGGAAAGAAAAGCACAAACTATAGCTAATTGTAATAAATAAGTTATCCTCAAAGCTGTGATGGCGACAGTTCTTTTAACGTTGGAGAGAGAGACAAGGGTGTAATTTATGGCGGCAAATATGGAAATAAAAAATTCTTTATTTGCAGACTATTTTAATAAATGACATAAATAATATTGACTCAAATAGAACTTGCTTACATCGTAAAATGAACTAAAAATGGAGGTATATATTTTGCGGCTTCCTAGGCTTCCTGCTGTGAAGTAAGTACTTTCTCATATTGTCGTATTTTAATTATTTTGCCGTATGTTCAATAAAATCTGAGCTAAATATAGGGGTTTTTTTAAGCAACATTGTAAAAAAAAAAAAAAAAAGCACATTATTTTTATTATTTATTATATAGCACCATCATATTCCATAGCGCTGTACAGTTGGTAGACAGGACATAACAAGTAGTATATAATAACACGTTTCTTACAATCCAGGGGTTTCTTTGAGTTATATTGGATTTTGTTTAGAATGAGTATCCTTGAAGATTGAACATTGATGGCAGATCAGAGCCATTCGGCCATCTAGTCTTCTTATTTTTTGTGATGTAAATACTGAAACCTTAATCATTTTTTGGTTTCATCCTAGATTTAGGATTAACTTAAATTAAATTGAATGGCTCATCATGCAGTGTGTTGACCAAATTACCTTCATTGAGTAACTACATTCAAGCAGGGATATAAACCACAACATACTGGTTACAAAAGCAGTTATTTATGATCACAGCAGTGTAGAATAGAAAGAAGCCAACTCCAGACTGTGTGACCCCTGGAAATATGCCCCCATTCTGAGACCCTGATATTGGAGGAAAAATCTTGAGACTCCCTGAACAGGGCCTACAATGGAGCCGAGTGGGGCAATTGCCCCAAGCTGCACTTTAGAAGGGACGGCACTTTGCTGCCCCAAGCGTTTTTTTTTTTGAAGCGGAGGAGAGAGAGGGGCGCCGAGTAGTTTTCGCTTACCCGCTCGGCTCCCCTCTCTCTCCTCTGCGAGCCCTCTAGCTCGGTCTCGGTGCCGGCTTGTAATGCTGAGCGCCGGAAATGACGTCAATTTCAGGCGCTCAGCATTACAAGCCGGCACCGTGGCAGAGCAGGGAGACTCGCCGCAGGACTGTTTAAAGGTAAGTGCCGGTGGGGGTAGATATGGCGTCGGCGAAGTTTAAAATGCCACCCCCCACGGCGACGGCAGGGGGGGCGGCATTTTAAACTTCGCCCCAGGAGGCATTAAGTATTGGGCCGGCCCTGTCCCTGAAACATGTCTATATTATGCTGCCGATTAACCTTTACCACTTCTGCTCCCCATATCTGCCACCCTAGCAGTAAACCAACACTTTCTCAGATTGCATCCAAGGCTCTGACTCTCTAGTTTGAGATTATGATCTCTTGTTCTCACAATATTCCCTCCTATACTTTGTTGTATTGAAATGTTTCTATCACATCCCCTCTCTCCAAGCCATATTGAGATCCCTTAGTCCCTTCTAGTTATGGGGTCTCCAGAAACACCCCAATACTCTAGGTGGGGTCCGACCAGCAATCTGTAAAGTGGCAGAATCACCTCTCTTCCTCCTCCTAATGCCTCTCGCTATACAACCCCGCACCCTGCTTGCTTTGCGTTATTGAATTCCCTGCTTGCATTAAGTTCACAGAAATAGTTATTCCCAAGTCCCAAGTGCCTCAAATGCTATATTTTCCACTTGGATTTCCACATCCCCAAATGCATTAGTTTACATTTATTAACATTAAACCGCATCTGCCAAACTCTCCACCATTCTTTCATGTTACCAAAATGTTGTTACCTTTTGATATCTTTTGTGATATCACTTAGAAAAATATCAACACAAGAATCCAGAAACACTTTGCCTCCCTTGCTTAGTTTATTAAGAGAAAAAGTCTACTTGTACAGGGAAGGCTTTAGGAGGAATCCAGACAGAATTTAGGCAAAACAAAGAAAAAAAAATTGCCAAGGACTCCAACAGGCAGCCCGGCAGGTTAAAATACTATTAATATGTTTATTGACGTAATTTAAAGATTTCTATAAAGATAGGAGAACATACAATGAATATTGTGTTTCAGTGCTTACTCATCTACCATTTTCATAGCAAGATTAATTTGTTTTATGAGTCACAAAGAAATATGTCAATGGAAATCAATGTCTGCTAGCACAAAAAAAGTGCATCAGGAGAAAGGGACTCGGGGGTTGTTATGTCTAAAGATTTAAAGGTGATCAGGTGTAGTGAAGAAGCGGGAAAAGTCTATGATGAGACCTCATTTCAAGTTCTTCCAAATGGTCTTACCAAAAAAGCACACCAGGAGAGACTTAAAATGTGCAACCAGGAAGACTATTTATGTCAAGGGATTAAATAGTCCAAGATGGCGGCATTTAGAAAGAGTACAGGACTAGAAGGCATGAATTCAAGCGAGAGGGTGGAATGATTAAAGAATTCTACTTCCAGTGGAAACAGTACAGACAGATCCAGTAAATGAATCGGGATGTGCATACAGGTATCCTAAAAGTGAAAAGTAACCCAACAAGGGCAAATTAGATCAGAAATTAGCTCTTTTCTGTTGTTGCCATCTAGGTACCTATGTTAGAATGTGTGACTACTTGACTGTTCAGCTTTGTATCTAAGTATGATCATACCTGGGAGCTTTCAGGCTCCGGCTACACGCAGCTCTCCTTTTTTGAGAGAGTTTGTTTCTTAGGGAGAGGTGGGACTTATGATGCACATAGACGGGGCTTGTGTCGTGTGTGGACATGGCTGGCCACGTGAATAGCCTCAAACACCTTAAATTGTATGGGGATGGCTGGGGAATTTGGCAGGGAATGGGCAACCTGACAATTTAGCGGAAGACGCGCCGATTGACTCAGAGTCTATGGATAAAACCCTGAGAGTTACCCGTTGTGAGTATTATAGAGGCTTCAACTCTCTTCACTGCAACCACCGCTTGGTTGTCAACACAAAAGGCGCAGATCTCAGCTCTAAAAAGACAATACCCACCTGACCACATCTCAAGTAACTTTCAATTTAGGACCCAAGGCTGCAATAATAATATCTGGAACATTGAGGGCATAGAATGCTGAAGGTAGAATGGAATGTCTTCATGGATAAAAAGAAACAAAAGGAAAAAGAAAGAAAAAAAACGAGTGGAAAAAGAAAATAGATGAAGGACAAAAAGTCTGGAGTGAAAATGAGAATAAATCAAGCGATGAAAGGTAAAGTAGCCAAATATCTAGTTGTCAAAAATAGCAGACAAATTCATATATATTTTTATGATCAAAAGCAAAATTTTGTGAAATGAATAGGCTGTTTCTGTATTTAAAGATTGTGATGTCATATATATGATGTCATCCCCCGAAAGCTTTTTTTTTTCCCACTTATAACGATTCTGCAGAAGCTGAAAACGTATATATTTCTTAAACAAATGTGTAACGTGATGAGACGTTTTATTAGCTAAAGGTAACAACATTAGAATTCTGCAGTTATTTTTAGTTCAAAAGTAATGAAATATTTGAAAATACCAATAACTTGGAGAGTCGTGATTGATAAATCTTTAGAGTTGTACATAAAGATCTATATCAGATACATCCGATTTCATTCATCTGCTAGCTGCTCTGAAACTAGCGTTTCATCTGATTTTTTTTATATCTCGAATAAATTGTCTTGTTATTTTAGAGTTAAAATGATCTCTGCTTAGTGTCGCTTTAATATATTTTGCTGGGATTTTTTTTTAAGTGCTATCAGCTGACAGTAACTGCACATGGCAAAGAACATGAGACCAATAGGACATAAAATGTCACAGCAGTAAAAGAAATACCTCGCTCATGCCCCTCGGCGCCGGCGGATGGTTACGGATTTTGACATCGCAGGAGTGTTTCTCTTTTACGAAAAAGCCGCGATGAGACAGACTGTAACCCCCAGGATGTTTCACGAGACGCGCTGTCACTTTAAATCTTCCGGCCGTGTCCTTTCCTTGTAACAGTAACCTATTTCAAGGATTTGGTGGCTGTTCCTACACTTGTTATTGGCAATTTATTTATTAAAATAAACAATTGACAGGGGTAGTAGAGCTTGCGACATTCCCCGTTATGATATTGCGCAAATGTGGGACATAAGGTTAATACATATACCTTATTTAGACTGTAAGCTCTTCGGCACAGATAACGGAAAGGTTGCGCAATGGCAGCACATCCTACTTTTCTTACTGCACAATATAAACTGCAAAGCACTGGGTACCATTGTTGGATATATATATATATATATAATAAGTACACATATACGAGCATGATCATACCCGGCGGGAACTCTTTGGGTTTGCCCCTGAGTCTAAGGGTTTTTGCTCCAATCCCTGTCCCGTTGTCCATGAAGACGGGGACGATGAGCGAAGACCTTTTGGAGCAGCGGACCAAGTAGACTAAGAAGATGTAAGATAAGAAGAAACGCTGCATGGAGACAGGGACACGGAAGCAGAGAAGTTAGAGAGACATTTTGTTTTTCCAATGTGTTATGTCCCATTTACTCATTTTTCAGAGCAGCGGGATATGATGGCACCATGTGAACAAATAATAATAATAAGCAAAGATTTAATCCTTATATTTCGTGTCCTCATTGCTTTGAACCTCTGAACGCAAACTCTGTAAGGCTAAAACAAATCTGTTTTAGTAATTTGATTGAATTTGCCAATGTATGGGGGAATAATCTGAAATTGTGTTCAATTAAACTGCCAGGAATGCATCTAAATTGGCAGACAATTACTAGTGGGTTCATTTCCTAGAACACATTGAAGGAGAAGCCTCCACGGGATTAAAATCAGATGTGCTTTACGGGTATGTGCCACCGCTCAATCCATTACCATTAAAACTGGTTCCACATTTGAGCCGATTCCACCACTGGAAGGGAGTGGGGCCCCTGAGTGAACACTTTATGGAGTGCAACCTGTAAGACAGTCTATATATGAAAATAATCATCATATAGCTGCTCATATACCTTTTTCATTCTTCAACGGAATGCTGCCAGAATGGAGTTCTATAGTGGACATCCTTCAAGCAACCATGCAAGATGGCTACTGGAGCTCCTTGTCTCTCAATTTATCATTCTTTAATCTTAATGCCAGTATTATTATTAACTGCACAGCATCGTAGGATGTGCCGGTGTACACATTTCAAGTAGGTCTATAGACATAGAAAGTTTGAAGACAGTTAAGAGCCACTTGGCCAAGTCCATACTTTTTTCTAATTTCTTTAAAACCTCAAACTTCGTTCTTGCCCTTATCAGCGTGGGGTTATTTCTACGCCATTGATACTTAATGTAAACTGTTTTCTTTAGCTTATCTACATTTGTTTAGCAAAATTTAAGTTTTTCTTTGGTTTTCAGTCATTAATGTAGCTCAAGGAAGCTGGAATGTGAGGTAAAGATTGGAAAAACCCATTCTATGTCCTGCCAAGTTGCCCCCCTTTGACTCAACCACTTTTATATAGGCCATCTCAACCACCAACAACCATCAACGTCAATTAGCAACTTAACTTTAGGAAAGAGTAACTGAATGGGAAAGAATATGCACATGATATAGTGGAATTTCACTTATGCCCCTGGTTTCTTCGTAAAGTTATGGTGTTACTATAGGTTGTGGGAAAGAACTTGTCACAGTTAATGAAATCTGAGCATCTATCACAAATATGATCCATAGGCAGAGAATTTTTTCAGCATTCTTCCAAATGACTGAAAATATTTCCTGTTCATGTAAGCAGAGCAGCTGGCATACAAGCTGCAATTTCTTCTCAACCATGCAACACACGCGTTCTTCTCATCCAATGTATTACTAACAACACAGCACTGTATCCAAAGTCAATGAGATACATTCCAGAACCAGGAGGCATGTTTACCTGGAATGAAATAATTTATCACATCTATGAACCACTATTGGCGCTAATGCATGAACGTGATTACAGGATCGTGGAAAGCAATCGAAATAACCTACTTATTTTAGAACCTGAGTGATTTAACGCCTAATGGGGTACCATGTAGTGGACCATTTTTAGCTTTTAAAGAGCGAAGGTCATAAATTGTGATTCTACAAACATCAGAACAAATGAGCATACTAAGGTCAGTCATGTTAAGGGTTAACTTCGCTGACCAGACTTAAGTGAGGTTGCATGTCCTTGCATGCTAACACTCGGCAAGCAACCCTCAGATTCCCTAATATGTTTGAGGGCCTGTGCGAGGCATACTAGTTCATTGACAACTCACATGTTCTCACCTGAAACTTGCAAAATCATCCCCCCAAACCGCAATACAGAATAAACCAAAAACATTTTTTTAAATAAAAAAGCAATGACCCTCTATTATCCAATGAAGGGAAGATAATTGCCCCTTGTCAATCCAGACTAATTAATTTAACCTCATGTAGGAGCTGCAATGGCAAAGGCCTCCATTGATTTTACAGCTTCATGGGTCTCTCGGGAGAGATCAGAGAATCAGGTATACCATACATATAAAAAGTTAGCATTGGAAACATGCTAATGCATTTAGTTCCAATTCTGCTCAAAGGGACCAGTTTAAAAAAGTTGCCCAGGTCAAAAGAGATGCCCAGGGTCTCACCTCTTTCATACCTGTGTAGTAGAAAGTGGATTAACACATGAATGGCCAGGAACAGGGCTGCCTAGGCATTCTTCATCTTACTCTTACTCCCTTTGCAGTAAAATATAACATGGATGGAAGCTGCCCAGTACCCCCAACAATAAACATTGAATGTTTAGCCTTTGAGTTTCCCATTCACTGCATGGACTTGGACTACATAGTGTTTCAATTAACATACTGCGAAAGTCTAGAAACAACAGCTTAACTAAATGCCGGAAAACATACAATAATCTAAAATGTAAAACTAAAAGTCAAATCAATTCTTCTAGTAAAAAAAATGCAGAGGTTGGCACAAGAAAAACAAGTGAATTCATGAGGCTATCAAATTAATGTAGATTATTTGCTGCTTATCCGAAAGCTGCAAGTGACCTCTCCTGAATGCAGTCCTTGATGAGATTTTGTCAAAATGTTATTTGTCATTTACTAGGATTTTGGGACGAATCCGAAATAAATGCCTTTCATTTTCATAACTGTTATCTCATTAAGTAGCCTTTATGTTACCCACTGGTCCCTAACTTTGGACAGGTTTTCATAGCTGGCTGAAGTTTTGGTTGGCATTAGTTTGGGGACACCTAAAAAACGATCTTCCTCCAACTTATTGACCCCATTCCCCAAAACACATAAACAATTATTGAGGGCTCAGTAATTATATCTTGTAGCTTTGTTAACTTTAATGTAACCTCCAATCTAAATCTTAGTCAAAGCTAATTAGTCTTCTTTTGTGTATATTCTAGTGCGGGTTATGTATTATTTATATAGAGTACCTCCAAAATCGACTAAATAATATTTACATTTAATAATAAATTGAATAATAAATAATATTTACATATTTAAATTCACCTGCTCACCCTCCAGTGTCCTCTCTGTTTTGGATGCACGAGTTTTGACATTTTCTTGATTTACAATGTTGTGTCTGGGCTTCTTCCAGGGTTTATCTACCCTAGTACTAGTTTTTGTTCTTTCTTTATTTATTTTTTTAATAAAGAAAATATTCTTTTTTTATATACACAGTGGGAAATGTCCACTCCACATCTAGAAGACATTGAAAATGTTGCAATATATCTAAATAGTAACTTTTTGATTCTGACTAGCAACTTTTTCTTCTGGCTATTAAATTGTAGATATATAAAGTGTTCAATATATCACCTGATTTGTTCCTGTATTTCACTTGCCTGTTTGAATTTGGAAGATTTGGGGCAGGGTTACTCTTTTTTTCATCTTCTAGATGA
Organism: Spea multiplicata; assembly: GCA_009364415.1. Lineage (NCBI taxonomy): Eukaryota > Metazoa > Chordata > Amphibia > Anura > Pelobatidae > Spea > Spea multiplicata. The sequence goes on from VKOC01003540.1 coordinate 47,152, forward strand.
ATGGACTCAAATGGACTTTAGAAAAGGTTGACCTAGATGATGTCATTCTTCTTGAGCCTACAACTGAGAAACATTTTAATCACATATTAGTGATTTATTTTTGTAAACATTATTTTATATAATAAGACAAATTAAATCTCTTGTTTATTTTTTTTTAATAAACCTCGTTGTTAGTGGTGATTCTCATACAGCACTTTTTATCTGGTTTGTTACAATTTGAAATATTCCATTCTCATGTGGGTGGATCTGCTTTGATCACTAGTGAGCGGTGCAAATTGCCTTCATATAAACAGAAAATGACTACGTTTTTAAAATGATATGAGTTTGTCAAGTTAAATGCATCAGGCATTCGGCCAAACTAAATCTCCGTTGGATAGGAGGTAAAGTGTGGCTTTTTCATGTTGAGTATGAATCATGCGCTGTAAAAAGAAATATCTGGCAGATCTATTGTTGTCACGAAGAGAATTTTTCCCTTTTCTTAAATCCTGTGTATTAAGATCACTGGAGTTGTGCGACGGAAGTTTTTTTTTCTATGGCTCATTAGTGCTCATGCAGCGTCTCTTTCTCCTTGGTGTGCTTTCTTATTTTTCTCCTTGCTTTACTGGTTTCTTGGCCCACGGCCATATTTAATATAGTAATTCCATAGTGCTTGCGCACATCGCTTGATGGATCTTGGACCACTGACCATTCAGATCTGTTGTGTAGTGTTTCATTTAAAGCTCTCCTAGAACGCCTGACTGCTTATTTGTGTCCAGCCATTCTGCACTCTTGATAGTGGGTGTTGGCTGATGCTAACATGGGGCTTTCCCTGTATTGCTAAAAGTAAAATGAATTATTTTGATATCTTTCGGCATAATAAATCACATAAGTTCCCCTTATATACTGAGTCAGACATTGACGGTGGTACAGCATAACTGCCGTCACCTAATACTGGGTCAGGCATTGACAGTGGTACAGCATAACTGCCATCACTATATAATGAGCCAGACATTGACAGTGGTACAGCGTAACTGCTATCACTATTTACTGAGCCAGACACTGGTCGTGATATCACAATCAGTGCCTGGCTAAGTATGTAGTGGTAGATGTTGAGGTGCACTGTACACCTTAATTCGCATCACTTTATGCTGAGTCAGGCACTGATGGTGGTACACAATAACTCCCCAAACACTTTTCTTGTGCCATCTTTGTCCCTAAACAGTTGTCCTGTGTCGTCATTGTCCCCAAACAGCTTGTCTGTGCCTTCTTTGCCCCTTGCAACATACAAGAGGAACAACAGGTTGCCCCCGGGCCCCCTAGAGAGACGTGCCTTTTTGCAGTTGTGATCCTTGTAGTTAATCCAATGTTTGGACTGGTTAGAGGGAAATCCATAATCTCCCCCTGACCGGCCCTGCTACCGCAGACCCCCCTGACTCTCACAAGCCCTCGCTCCGCCCCCAAGTGCCCTATGGGTCAATCCGCCCCTGGGTTTATGTTATTTATGGATCTAAACTAGTTTGCTGACGTAAGTAATTTTTCTGTTGGCTGACAAGTTGGGCTCCACCTAGAAATAAGAGCACAACAACGCAGATCGATGGCACTTAACCAGGGTACAAATCTAACTTACCATATGCAAAATCAACTATGCCCAACAAATACTCAACAGAGAACAGAGAGATGAACCAAGCTAGATATTTATCTTTGGCATTGACCTAGACATCATCAAAGGCAGTGACCCCGTCTCCCCTTCTACAGCCACCATACTTACTGGTGTCATATCCCGGCACTCCACCTATTAAGGACCAGCAGCCAGTATGCCCCTCTGAATGCCCCTATGTTACTCTTAATAAACCAGCCACTTCACCTGAGGTTAACCCATAAACCATTGTCTATAAACCAACTCTTAATCCTCCAGTCTTCAACTGCTAGCCAAAGCCGGTAATACGGCTACGAGAAGCTCCTGGGTCCGTGCTAACAGAAGAGCTTTAAATATCCATTAAAAATAAGACCCATTCTATAATTAACATCGCTATTTATTTCCTGTCCTGCAATGCAGTCTTTTTGATCTTTGCAAAATGTTCCAGATCTGGTTATTTGTGTCTCCAGCTGTACTTATGGGAATTACGATTAAAATTCTCCCATTACGGCAATAGTGTTTCTTTTCAAAGCTATTTGCTTTTCTCTGCGCGTTGTGCCCAATTTTAATCGCGTTACAGATGCATAAACAATGTTGGCCGCCTGCCATGTTTCTGTGGAGACAGAATCGGAGATGGAGATCGCTAATACATGCACATATTGAGGTGGCATATAAATTATGTTGATGACTCTCACTCGGAGAAAAACAGTACTTATGTGCCAGAATCCTTGGTCTGGAGGGAACACGCTATCATAATATAGTACGTGATCTTTTTCTTACTCTTTTTTGAAATAGATCGAATTGTTTTTGTCCATTCTAAATTAGAATGCGCCGCGAAAAAAATAAAATCCGAAGCAAAAACTATAATAATATCAGTTCCATTTATGTGTGGAATTGTAAGCATATGGTTTTTGTATCCTTGTGAAATAAATTGTAGACATCAGTATGGTTTAACCCTTATAGAGGTGTTTGTAGAACTTTGGAACAGACAAACTATTAATGTATTAAGGATTAATAACAAGGAACTATAACGTTTAAACAAAAACATCAATTGTATGGCAAATGTACCTTAGTACAGCCATCATTTTATTCTTTCCTGTTATTTTTTAATCACATTAAAGAAGCTTTTAATAGGTTTTTCCATTTTCTACGGCAACATCCTCAGTTCCCTAATAACACATTTTTGCGTGATCAAAAAGGCTTTTTGGGCATTGGTTTGGGCATTCAGGAGTACCAGGAGATCTTGTATGTAATGCTCAGTTTAGTTGCAAAAATGTTGAGGGCAGGAGGAGAATATAGGTGGCCAAGGAAGCCTTGTTTGGCCCAGCTCATCAACAAGCTGGCCACCTCCGGGGAATCTGTATTTAATAAGGTGAGTCATTCAGCAGGTTCTCTAACCTGGAGACTCAACCTTTAGGGAAATATCCCTGTCTAATGAGCCACGTGCCCTTGGGTTCCTGGTGTTTGGAACAAGCACACTCATTAGGGATGGAAAATGCCAATGTGAAAAAAAAACCCAAGAGATAATATACAAAGTACGTTACTTTTAATCTTCTGTAATGTCAATTATCTGTCTGTGATCAAAGAAGAATGTTGGTGTTTACTATAGAAGCAAAGTTGAAAGTTGAGATCTCCCATCCAATTTCTCTTTACTAGTATCGCATTAAAAAGACTTTTTAAAATATTAGGTTGTTTTATGTTTTAAAACAATTCTAGTTTCTTTCCGCATATTGTTTTGAGGCAGCTGCTTATTAGTCATTTGTACATGTTCTAGCTCTGTTAAATTAATCTACTAGACAAATACCCTGAGTCGTCTTACTGTAGTTTTATAATCGATAGAATGACTCTGTCCTAATCACCAGAGGGACCATCTGACTTATGAAAGTCTATGGAGGAAAGGACTTCATTAGCTAAACAGGACTTCATTAGCATTGCCATAAAGCATCAGCTCAGTGTTGTTTGAAGAAGAAAGCTCACCTAAATAGCACATGACTGACAACAATGGCAGTTTATGGAAGGTTATTGGAACAAAATGAAATAAAAACCCACTTTTCTTAAGTGTTAAGCTACATCACTGTAGTTATAGTGTGTGTGTGTATATTCATGGGGCTTTCTGTTTAATACTTATGGTGATAGCTAGTCCCATAGGATGTATAGTTATGTACAACTATATACTTAAAACAAACAAATCATCATGTTCTGAGACATCAGATGAAATGGTTTATTTTATTTTAGTAAGAATCCCATTCGCCTCATGTGCTGTCATCTTCATGAAATGATGTCTTTGGAAAAGTCAGATGGTCGTGGCATCTGTTAATATCAGTGATTCCTTTCATATCAAAACAAGGCATGCGTTTGTCATCTGTCATCACAATGATATTTGATCTTCTCAACCTGTTCTATGCCCCCTTCCCTTTTCTTAATGAATTATGGGCTTTTATTACTATATCGAAATACGTCTGCCTGATTCAGGAGCAATCTGTTAGCCCGATTAAAAATGAACATTCAAGATCAGTCTTTGGAAAACGTATATATAAACCTACATAAAACCCATTAATTGTGTTTTTTTTTTCTCTTTTGTCCATTTATCCCAATGTGCTGTATGATTCAGATTGCTGCTTCGTCCAAAAATTGTGATAATAGCTTTTCAGAAGAGCTATTACTTCACTAGAGGCTCATGTGCCGTCCGCTAAAACAACGCAGGGAGAGAGTCCAGAAGTGAATTGCAAATTCATGTTTGGATTCCAATTTAATCCTAACTGAGAGATCGAGGGGAGGGATGGAGAATTTGCATGAAAAGCACTGGCTAAACCCCTGGCCAATGTTAACGTCGAAAAATACAAATGATCATCTTAAAACATAACATATGTCGGGAGCGTACTCACGAACCAGTAGGTGGGATCCAGGAGGAACCTCTAGAGATCTGGAGATGGAAAATAACTCTAGGGGGTAGTCAGTCACGAGCACGAATGATATGAGGGAGTGCAGGCCAGTGGAGTTGGGAGGTCAGGTAGTCAGAGATCAATAGTCGGGATAACCAGTAGACACGCCAAGGTTCAAGACACCAGAGGTCTGGAAAATCGGTAGACAAGCCAGAGTTCAGTTAACTAGTCAAAAAATCAGGAACCGGGACCCGCAAAATAGTTGAAAGCAACCTGCCTCTGCTATATCCACGGAGCACTGCCATAATGGAGAGTGGGGGTTATATAGGGAAGCACCAAAGCATTATACCCCTTAGCCCCATCCAGGGCCGGCCCTACAATGGAGCCAAGTGGGGCAATTGCCCCAGGCGGCACTTTTGAAGGGGCGGCCCCAAGTGCTTTTTTTTTTTTAAAGCGGAGGA
>VKOC01003544.1:0-32284 GCA_009364415.1 Spea multiplicata
CCAACATGATAGAGACTTTTAATTTACGTTTAATTTCTTTATGTTTTTATCGCTTTTCCCTCCTTATTGAAAATAACTATATCTTATTTTCAGTTTTACCTTTTTTATCTTTAAAGTTTGGATTCCAAGTGAAACCCAGCAAGTCTCATAAACATTAGTTGGGTATTTTAAATGAAACAAATTATATATATAAAGATATTTCTACTTTTATATGACAGAAAAACATGAAATCCATATCTGATGCCCAGATGGGAAAAGTAATATCGGGACTGATCGAAATATTATTCAGCTAGGATTTGGAAATGTATATTATTTTTCTGTAGGCGATGATTATACAGACATTATCGCCCTGGTTAGATGTGCTATTTTTGATGGGTTTTAATATTTGGTAAACTGAAAATATTATCGAAACATCAAAATTCTGTTTTTTTTTACTTAAAACCTTTCCTTAGGAGATCCGGAAGTAAAAACCGGGAAAACTTCGGATGAAGTTGTCCTATACGCGACATATGGAATGGCCGCAATGACCGCGATCCTGCACGTCATTTGTTCCTGCATCATGCTATTCTACGCCATTCTTAAAAGAAAGAGATCCGCGGAGCCAACATCGGTCTAAGCGGAGAAAGAAGATCGCTGCCAGTGTCCTGACGGGTAGGAGGTCGGCCGCACAAATCAAATGCCCGGAAAATCAATCAAATCCTTTTTTTTTTGTTTTTCTAATTGACTTTTATTTGACGTTATCTGCTTGATTTCGCTGGACTCGGGATATCACTCATTCTTCAGGACACACAAGAGGCAGCTGGACCCCTGCAGCGCATCAGACACCAAGTTTTTCCTCGGAGACTTGTGTTATTTAATCATAAATTGAGGTGTTGATATTACAGATTCATTAGATAAATGATTCTTTTTGTTTCCATTTTCTGCTTCTATATCACTAGATTCCGGCTGAATGGGTGCGATCGCTTTACTGCCGGCACTGGGGGGCTACAGTTCATTGAGGGGGCCATGAATGCCAACACGTACTGTGACATACTGAAGCAGGGCATGATCCCCTCCGTACGGACACTGGGCCACTGGGCAGGATTCCAAAATGACAACGACCCCAAATACACCTCCAAGACGACCACTGCCTTGCTAAAGAAGCTGAGGGTAGATGTGATGGACTGGCCGAGCATGTCTCCAGACCTAAACCCTATTGAGCATCTGTGGGGAATCCTCAAACGGAATGAGAGGGGTGTACTCACTTTTGTATATTTGCCCAAGAGATATGATATATAAAATATATACCTTTATATAAGCTTTCTTTTCTTCAGATGGATTAAACTATATATATATATATATTTTATTTTTTTTTTACAAATAACGACACCAGAACATGATTGATTTTCATTAATTTTATTGAACAACAACAAAAAAAAATCTACAAGTAACAACAAAAGAAATTCCGGCAAAGTATAAATGATCTACTGTTACAAAAAAACCCATCGCTCCGTACCTACAGTATAAATATATTCTTCAAAACCTTCAAAACAAAGTGCAGAATTCTGAATTGCTGTTAGCAGGTTACGTTACGCGCGCTCACTCGGACTTCTCGTTATTTATACTGCATCTTTTGAGCTCGTTCGCGATTGGCACGACGACCACCCCGTCAGTTTAGTAGCCATTGCACAGCAGACAAGCGCTGGTGTCGTCTTCAATGCTGAAGGGGTTAATTGTTGCTGTACACAGAATTAAAAAGTCATTTTTTTTTTTTATTTTTAATAAACAAAAAAAAAAAATACAGGAAACAAAAATCTGCAAGATTAAAGTTTGCCAGTTTTGCTGCAAGCAAAAAGCAAATTCAAAACGCAACCCCCCCCAAAAAAAACATTATCTAGTGTAAATGTATGGTTATTAAGCTACAGTCAAAGATAGTAAACTTAAAATGTACAAAATGGATTCAGAGAAAATAATCTATATTCAAGCACCTTTGGTTAGATAAAAAAACTAAAAAAACACTGCAGAACCGACTGAATAAGGAAATAAAAAGAATGGTTTTCGGCCTGATAGATTTAATATTTATTCCAACGGCGAATCCAGACGCGTTGGTCACCGGCGCAAATTTGGCCAGCGTCAACGGCCGACACTGGAGGTCGGACAGCTCGGCTTTCATGGAAACTAGAATTCCTGTCCTCCTTATAATTAATTAGTCAGGGGTGGTGACTGAGATGATATTTATTCATCGGTTTACATGGCATGCAACGATGAGCCCAAGAAGAGGTGTCTCAATACTGGGGAGGAGGGGTTAAAATTCGTAAAAGTCTAATTGCTTTACCCCGTTGATAAAAAGGCAGCTTACGATACTTATTCACAAAAAGGCAACATAATTCTAGCCGTACGAGTCTGTGTGGACTCAGACAAGGATCGGCATAGGCCAAAAGCAGCCACAGGCTTCCCCGATTCCCACTTCTGTCATTGTGTCAGGTGCATCCAGCAGGAGACCCGCGAGGACCGTGTATCCAGCGGGTCCTTGGCTGCTTCACATGCGTGGAGATCTGGGCCAGGCTGTGGCTTGGCTCGTGTCTCACCATAGCTGGTTTGCCCACCTCTAACCATAACTACCATTCTTTAGGAAATACGGAAAGCTTATTTTCGACCAGAGTCTTAAGAACAAATATGGTTTAAAGCAGCTGTGTCTCCATCTCATTTGGCTCCATTAGGCCAAAAAAAAAAGAACCAATAAGGAAACAATAGACTAAAAGTGATGATACAATTTGCCAGTTTTTACTATGGAAAAGGCCACGGCCATGATTTCTGTACTCTAACGCGGAGTTTAGAACACTGAAAGCAGATGGGGAGCTCCGAGCAGCCAACTCTGGCAAGTTCGGTGGAAAAACCATTACGTTACCACCATTACCACTGGCCATGGTCCTGACGCAGCTCTAGTAATGCACGCATGCTACTTTTTCTTTGGTGAGACCCACCAATCATGGTCACCTATTGGAAGTAAACGAGCGGGAGACGCTGCTGTATTAAAGTGACTGTGTGAATGAAGAGGTAATAGAATTACACCGTGTAGCTTCAGGCGTTACAACTACTCGGAGGCCAAAAAGGAACGATGGGTTCCTTTGGCAAAAATAGATCTTGATAAATCTACCTGCTTTATGCCTCCTGCTCATTGACACCGGGTGTGCTTCACATTACTAAACGGATACATTCGCTGTTACTTTATTTTCCAAAAGTGTCAATCAGCAGAAGAGCTCGTATCTGGAAAAAAAAACAGTACCACGGAAATGAGACGCTGAATTTTTTTTGCTAATACTGATTAATATAAAGCTATTAGTAAGTGATGTTTTACAGCGTGTGCTTATCTTATTAAAAAAGAAAGGATAACATCTAAATTTGCTGGTCGTCTGTTAACCCTATTGGTGCCATTGGGTTGACGAACTCAACGCATCTTCCCATTCCTTTGGCATTCAAGGGCTAATACATTCAAAGCGATACTGCGCAGAAACCCATTCGGTGCATGGAGGGGGTCTGCAAGCCATTATAGTTTCAGAAGTAAACCCAGTTTGATAGATGCAAGGCCAAACAGTGACGTGTTTGCTCTTCAGTGCATTGCAAAACTCATTTCTAAAGGTTCTGGGGGGAGACACGAGACTTGATACCGATGTGTTTTAAAAGATTAAATAATACAACCGGAACCACTTACATACCTAAACCAGAGGTTCGAAAAAGCTGCTAGGGTTTGTATCACCACCGGTCGCCTCGATTGTCTTTCGCCTAGCGGAGATTGTAGAGGACAGACCTCTGAGTAAGACTCTAGCAGCATTTCCAAACAGGACAAAGTCCCACCAGCTCCCAGCGTCTCCATTACTGGTATAAACGAGGAGGTGCAGGTATCTGGGCATTTCACATTCGCGTCTCCTGGGAGAAGGGGTAAGCTGGTCCCGTTTAACACATAGTCGGTGAAGAAGACGTTCAAGAAATCTCCCCAAATTAACTACGGCTCATGCAAGGTCAGCTCAGCCCTTTGGGCAGGAGAAGCTCACAGGGGTTGGCCAAAAATAACCAATTTACCACATAGTGATTCTCATTCATTGGGTAAATGGTCCTTTTCACATAACTTTAGGGACTTTTAGTCAATGAAATGGCCATTTTTTATAACATTTTTGTATTTACAATTTACTTTTTTGTGTAATTTAGGAAAAAGCTGTATGAGGATTGTCCCTGCAGTCTGTGATCCAAACAATTAAAACGAGGTTCCTTGGCTGGACCAGTTGTGATGTTATTACTGAAAGAAAACCTGGTTTATCCATAATGTGGAACTTATGCAGCTTTTGGCCACAATAAAATCTATTACAAAAATACTCAGATTGTGCTTTTTGGTTTATTATTGTTTCTGATACATCTGATTGAAAAGTAACGGACTATTTTAACTCAATAAAGCATAATTCAGTGGCAAACGGGGACCTAACCTGCAGGATCCAGTTGGAGGCAATTACTTAATGGGGAGAAATAAACACGAAAGTCCATAGAACGTGGAGTTACTACAGCTGCTCCCATGGTACGCATATCAGGTGGGTTTCTAATACACATATATTGCTTATTTTAATCTGTAAAAATCATTTATTTAGCAACTGAAAGGGCAAAGTGCACTATATATCATCTGCCAGCCTATGAGATGTAAGAATTAATGGCCCCACAGTTTTTTTTCTACATGAATTAAAGCCAGAGGATGCACATTAAACAAAATGGCGGCATTCACAGTTACACACTTTCTGTAAACCCAAATCCTTAACGAATTCAGTAACATGCAAGGGAAATCTAGACACCAAAGGACATTACAGTTCTTTCAGACTTAATGGGACAATCAATGTAATATCTCCGCGTCTTGACATGGATCTGCATCCCAGGAACTTTCCAGGGTGAGCTACCTGGAGCAATTAGAGAGTGCTAAATGTGGAGCCATCACGCTTGGCCCCAGAACTGCTTGGCTAAGATCCATCACTAGAGCAGCACCTTGTCCAAAAAGGCCACCAAACTGAGACCACTGGGCCAGTGCCAGAACACCGGAGGTCACAGAGTTACAATCAAAGGCTGAAAGGTAATGCCATTGAGGTCTGAACCATTAGTTTTAATGTAGTTAATATTTTGGGTTCAACCACGTGTTACGAAAAACCTCGGATAATGACAAGATGTTCTACCCGAACTGCAAGAAAGTCGGAGCAGCTTGTGGCCTGGAAGTATCATTTACTGTGGAGATTACACACAGGTCAACAGAACATCATGATGTTCGTTCAGTTCTCTGTGTCCATCTCCCCCCATGATTGTCATAGTGTGTGTAGTGGGTCTAACAGTGATGTACTATCATGTCTACACAAAGAGGCGCTCCAGTGTGCCAAGGAGCCCCCTGAACAATGAATGCACATGAGATTACTTTGCAAGCATTCATTTGCAAGCTGCAGCTCCCCACCACCGATTGGCTGCTTGAAGCAGCCAATCAGTGGCAGGAAAGCACTCTCATTGAACTAGCGTTGACCGGCGCAGGATCTGGTAAGCAGACGACACACTTGGCTTAAACGCACCTCCTGCAAGCCGACAAGCTGGGGGTCGGGGATCTCTCTATGTGTTTCTATGACTCGAGACCCCCTCTCATTTTTAGTGACATTTGTCTCAACATAAAACAGCCGTCATCAACCTCTCCAAACCTGGATTCCCAGCAATTCTCATAAACCTCTAAAATCCGCCAGATCCTTACATTGGCACAAGAACCACAAACCAATATGTATTAACCCTCCGAGTGCCGCAACCAGCACACAAAAGGTTTCATATCCTAAGAGCACGTTCACACAACTAAAAAAGAAGTTGCTCCGCGGATGACAGAGTTGACAACTTTACGTTAATTTATCCCAATGCTTTGGCTTTTTACATTTTCAACCCCCTCCTTCTTCCGAGTAATAGAAAAATAACCCATGTTAAAAGAAAAAAATGCTAATTAATTACTGCTTTTTTTCCTTATTAAGCATTCACAAAGGACACTTCAAGCTTTAAAGATGGGGGTTTGCTCAAGATGAATATTGCACTTTTTAAACATTTTTGTTCACCAACAACAATGCACACACGTAAATCACAGTTTGGAGCCATCATTAGTAAGCTTAGGATTCAGAGTAAACATTTCTAAGTATAATACATACAAAAAAAGAAAAATCTAAAGAAACAAAGGTCACAAAAGACATTGTCCTTTTGTGCAGAAAGCGTAGGGGGGGGGGACTATACAGAAACGATGTGCAAAATGCAACTTTTGGTCAGATTCCTCAGCCAACTCCTGCACTGGAGCTGTGCCGTCATACTGCACCATTAGCCCTGGGGAAATAAGGGGTTAACGCATGTGCTGGATTACAAATATGATGTAATACTTAACAAAACGCACAGTAAGCCCTCTAAAACGAAATGCCTAAAGCTGCAGTCGCATCTAGGATCAAACTGACAGAGCACAGCGTCATTATAATACAGAATGCATGCTATGATAGTTCAAACAATACGTATATATATGTATAGATTCCATGATCTATTAATGCAATTAAGTCCAGATCAATGAAAAAAAAAAAGCTGGAATAAAAACAGAGTTTGATTATTTTATACAGAATGCATGCTTCATGCGCTGTCGTGCCGTCGCTTTGGTCCTATAGGGAGCTGCGGTCCTAAGCATGTTTTATAGCCAGCATTACCGAGATGGACGAAGCAGGAATTAAAAAGCACGTGAAGAGAATAATTAAAGCCACCGTAACAGAATAGCGTCGGTAAGCCTTCCTACGCCATTCTACGATGTGAGAGCGGGTCCAGGAGTCAGAGTAAGGCTTCCGAGTACCTGCCGTCACTCGCTAAAAACCACAAAAAAATTAAAAAAAAATAAAAGATGAAGAAGATCTCCTCGGCTGCGCACGTGAGAAAGGAGGACGATACCGCAAAAGGAATTGTCTTCGGGAAGTGAAAGAAGTGTATACGGGAGCCGTGCGCGTCAGTAGATTGCTGCAGAGTATACGGTAATACATCGATAAATTTCACATTTTTTTTTTTAAAAGCCAGTAACCAACATCCGTTCGATTTTAATGTCCTTTTTTAGCAGAATTGGTGAGTCCGACCACCAACACCGGCTCATAATCCCACGGACGCAGTGGCAGCTTTATTTTGATAATATATATATATATAGCTATAAAATTCCATTTATGGCACATATCAGGGTTTTTGCATGGTTAAAAAAAAACCCTCCCTCGCACTTTCTCGCACGCTCTCTCTATTAATAGCTTATTTCTAGTTTTGTTTGTTATATGAAACAAAACACTACAGTTAACTGGAACGGGCAAGATCAGATTTTGCTACAAAAATGTTTTTTTTTAAAAAAGGAAAAACGCGTGAGGGTTGGAAACGCATTTCGATCTGTAGTCTAAACAAAACTGTTTAGCAAAAAATGGCTAAAAAGTGAAGATGAAAACCAAAAAAAGGTAGTGCAGTTTCCGCTAACATTAGTAAATGATACGCGTCGTAGGTACAGAGAACACAGATCATTGCACGTGACCGCCGCACAGACCGGCAAACGTTTGACACTAGATATGCATATAATTTTGATGCTACATCACGAACGGCTTCTGCTGCGATTTTAGTAAGAAAGGAGATTGCTTTGCGTGTCGGGGACACCGCCGGCGAGCGGGGCTCAGGTCAAGTGACGGGTTATAGCGCGGAGTGCATAGAGAAGTTCGGCTTGCATGCGGGCTTCCATCAGGAGCAAGTTCACATGGACCTGAAATACACAACCAAAGGCCGATCGGAGTAAGAAGAGCATCGGTGTGACGGAGCCATTATTAGCCAACGCTCTCTTTCCGTCTCATTCCTCGTCAACCTCCTAACAGACTGTAAGCCCACAAGAGCAGCGCCCTCTCCCCCTTCTGTACCTCTTAACTAATCTTATTAGCAATTTTGTACATTGCCAATTTCAACATTTTGGTTCATTTTCATTCTTCAAATAAGTTAAAAGCATTGAAACCAACCCTTCCACGGATCCAAGCGGTTGAGCCAAGTGTTCTTTAAAGTTATAGTATTCGGGGGGGAAAAATAGAAACAACCCTCCTTTATCCTATAAGCCTCTTTTCTTAAGTAACGTGTTTTTTCTATCTCTGTAAAGAAATATATATCCAAACCCGTAAGATATTTAAACACCGGACCTTTGGTTTGAGGTCTATTATAACACCAATGCATATTTCATATTAAAGCATTAAATGGGGTATAATCTTCTAAACCTACAGTTTGGTTACTTAGGTAGGTACCTTGTAGACCACACACACAGAGACCACACACAGAATACATATATATATATATATATATATATAGTATATAATATATATATATATATAATATTATATATATATACTCAGAACGCAAGATCTAAGGCTTTACATTAAAAGTATTGTAACGTTTGCCCAGACGAGTGCTGTAAAAGAGTTGCTTTATGGCTACAGACACGGCTTTGTAATGTTTCTGACCTGTCCTGACCGTCTGGACTCCCGGTACGTACCTTCTCAGAGTGCTTGAACTGGCGCCAGTACCCGTCGTACATTCGCCTGGTTGCCCGTTCGGGGTAACAGGTCACTGTTTTAATGTAAACCTTCAAGCTTCTCTCGAGTAACTGATTAACTTCCCCGTAATCATAGTCATCGTACCTGCGGAGAATCAGGTCGTACACAAAACGAGATTATTCCAACAGATCTTTACAGTGGGAAAGCAGAACACTTTATTAGTCATACGAGAATCGGTAAGCAATTAACCACACGACGTGTTTTATTCTCCCAACATGGTGGAAATAAAGCAAACATTAAAAAAAACTGAAGAACCCAACAAAAAACACATAACTGATACGGTAATAGTATATATATATATATATATATATATATAATATATGATCCTATTCCTTTAACTATGATGCGTATAACACTTCTATAATTAAATATAGCATTAGCACCGTCACTCACACTAGGACTGGATGCTAAATGTTGCTCAGTAATTACATGAAATATTACCTTATTACTCTTATTTATCTTTAATTAACAACAGGGTAATTGTTTAAACATCTGGTCTGCATTTAAGTAGTTCACGTAGAAGGTATAGCGTTTATAAAATGTTTTGTTGCCATAGCAGCATAAACCGCTTTGTGTGTTGCATTCTTGTGGAAGAATACCATGGGAAGCATGGAAGGGTTTTCAGTGCTGGCTTAAAATCTCAGAACTGATGTGCATGGACTTGAAAACTGACGTACAACTATAAAGATGAGACAAACTAGATACGAACAGCGACGCTAATAAAAAAAAAAAAAGCCTTTAATTACACAAGCCGTCCCTGATATTATCCAAGACGTCAGAGAAGAAGCGGAGACGCGAAAACATAAAAGCAAAAATGTCTTCTGATGGGCAGAGTCTTAGACAAGCTTTATCTAATTAATTTATTAATGTATTATTATTATTAATTTATTGCGTGTGTTGGGGCCCAATGGGTTAAAAAGCACAGCCCTGTGTATATGGGGGGGAAGAGATTATAACCACGGTAGGTGAAGCCCGTAGAAGCTAGTCTCTGAGATGGAAACTTCTAAAGAAGGTGTTATGGACGTTCTTAAATTCACATTTTATACTGGAATTATGAGACTGGGAAAAGCGACAAGGCCTCCCGTCACTGGTATTAAGATAAAGAGGTCCGCTATAAGGTATTACAACCGCCATTTATAACACATACCTGATGCCGAACATGCAGTGGACATAATTAAATAGAGCTCTTCTCAGCATGGTGGTATCCACATCCTCATGCGTAGCCATGGTGTTGTACGTGAGATTATAGACCATGCGGAACTTGTCATCCAAGAGGTGTCCAATGTCTGAATAAAGTCTGTTCACGAGGGAGAAGCCATGATCTTCCCATGAGTAGTCCTGTTCCAGAAACATTACCAAGTAATGTAAGTGTAGCTCTTATCTATGGGCATCTAGCAGTTTACAGTTGCCATTACATTATTGGGGAGGAATAACCTGGCTGCTGGGATTTGTAAAGTAGGTGGGTTTAGAAATGGTCACTTATGGATATATATTCGGGATGAGGGATAAGATGAGCTTTAGTAGTGGTGAAGCACCGAAGCAGACGCTGGGTGGAACAGAGCCCATCATGAACAAAGAATAACTAAGTTGGAAATCATGCCAAGGAGGTGGATTGAAACTGAAACCCCAATGTTACTTTTATGGAGCCCCATTTTCAGGGTGGTGAATAAGCGGTGTAGGGTGAGAGTTCATAGGTCTTCTTGGCTCTTAGGGCTTTTGGGTAAACCTCTTCTGTGGATACACACCGCTAAAAGGACTTCACATGCGGTAAGAACCCCTTTAGTACCTGAGCTCGGAATGTAGGCAGGTGTTCCTCTCCACGCCTGGCAAAGTCTTTATATCCAAAGCCAGGATCTTCAATGTACCGGGAGGCATTGGACATTGAAACCACGACGTCGTCAAAAGCTGGGAGGGGAACAAAGAGAACGTTAGATGAACCCAAACCATCAAAAGAAGCCAAAGATGGATTCCCGCCTGTAACTAATGGGTTGACAGCAGGGATAGCTGACAGGTCAAACGTCTCTTACAGGATCCACGTTACATCGTATGTTCAGTATCTGCTCAGGGTTGCTTTTATTTTGTCTGCTTAATATCAGACTGGATAAGATGTTCTTCCCCTAATGAGCCGCCGTATAGCCCCCCCGCTGACAAAGATGTGACATACAGCTTATTTTCAAGGTAATCACGCCTTAAAACGTATTGTCCTTGTGACCACCGGACCTACCTCTTAAAAACATTCGAACGACCCCGACGCCCCTACTATACACGAATACATATTAAAGGACTCTGTGAGCATCCCTGGCATGCTGTGCGTATTCCAAAAATAAAAACACCTACGTGAAGCTGTCAGTCAGTGGCAGGAAAACGCTCTCATTGAAATCAATAGGAGGACTTTCCACACAGCGTTCACAGGGGCCAGCGATGGAGCCGAGTACGAGCGATTATATCACTTGCAGGGAGACGTATTTAGGGGCAAATGCTTTTTGGGAGGGGGGGCTGTGCCAAAAGGAACACATGGAAATTTAAAGGTCTCAAGTGCCCCTTTAACTCACTTAAGGGGAGTCTGCAGGACGGGTGCTGTTTTAACTCACTGTATTGCGCATTATGATGCACCGACCCTGGTACGTTTCCCCTGCAAGAGGCGTAGAGTTGACCCTGCATAATGCATAGTTCAACAGGAGACATGATTTCATGAAATCCCGCTACACGTCATACAGGTTCCCTGCCTTTCTAGACTCACAAAACCTGCTTTTATGTGCAAATAAATAAATATATATATCTCACAACAGAAATAAAATCATTTACCGGTCAGATAACATAAATCATCAGTATGTGGTGTGGATGTGGATTAAAGAACGTGATAGTTCTGTTTACAGCACACATACAATACGATACAATAAAGTATCTGTCAAGATAAAGACAGCTGCGCAACCACATCTAAAACCCACGCTGCGATGTATTCATAAACCCCCCCCGCATGGCGTTTATCTGGCTCGCGTCCTCACGTGTATCTGCTTTTTCACCTGAAATTGCAGAAAACGTGTTGGGTTCATCTTAGCGAAGAGCGTAAATCAAAGATGTCACTGAAACGTCAATTTAATAGATTGGAGTCTAGGCAGGCAGCGGCGATCTGAGCCGAGGCAAATCCCGTATTTGCAGTAACCAGGTATTTCTCTAGAGCTCCAACAATGTTTTACTTAGCAAATAAAAAGTTCCTTTATCTACCCGGAGAGCCGTTTACTCCTGAAGAGGCAGGTGGCTGCATTGTGTAACTACCGCGCATGCAGTTAATTACCATCCGGCTGACTGCGTCTGACCTTGGCCATAATTCTCAGGCCGCAGGCGTTGGGAAAGAGAGCGCCATATGGCGAGGTGGCTGCCACTTGTTAAAGGAGAAGTGCAATAACAGAAAAGTAACAAACTGGGATTCATAAGACCTAAAATGTTTTGCTTTTTTTTTTTACTGTTTGTTATACATCTGATAAGAAAGCCAAAAAAGTAAGTTTGTGTGTGTGTGTGTGTGTGTGTGTGTTGTGTATATATATATATATATATATATATAACACACACACTAAAAAAATTTTTTTAAATATATATTTTATTTGTTTTATTGTGTGTTATACATCTGCTAACAAAAAATAAAAAAACAATAAAATTATATATTTTTTTTGTTTTCTTAGCAGATGTATAACACACAATTAAAAAAAACGATATATATTATTAATACTTTTTTTATAATATTATAATTTTTTATTGTGTGTGTGTATATATATATATATATATATATATATATATATATATATATATACCACACACACAATATATATATATATATATATATATATATATATATACAGACATATACACACACAGCTGATGGCAGGTCCAACATGACATTTGCCCGGACAGCCAACGACAAGGACATATATATATATATATACCTACAGCGATAGATACAGTTTGAAATAAGCTAGTTGCCACTAGAATTTTTGTGAAAAGTTTATGGGTTTTTTTTTTAATATAATTTGAGAGTCAATGTTATTTATTTAAAAGATTTTGGGGTCAATGATATAATGTAACAATTTTTTTTCGGTCACAAAACTATTGTACTGTATTAATAACTGTAGACATTAGACTATTAACACTTGGCAAGAGAAACTTGATGTGTCCATGGTCCTTGCGTTCATGCATTTGCTGTTATGTTTTATTAAAATGCAATGCATGAAATGTACTGGCCTTATTATTGGTAGGATTAGCTTTTCAACGTGAATTCATTCTATGCGGCCAATACCAAAAGGAAAAAACAAATGCCAAAATGGTTTTACCCATAGGCAGTTTTAATGCGGTCTGCTTTATCATTGAGATGGAAGAAAGGTTGGCTGAACTTTACCCGGATCGGATCTTTCCTAAGGCTTTGAACCTCAGCGGAGGATCATTACGGGCTGCACCTTTACAGAGATCAGAATGTATGGGGAGGAACAGCTCTATGCCATAAAACGGTCCCTGAGGTCAAGAGAGCCAAGGGCCTCCAGTATCACAGGAGCCAGGCTGCCTCAGACACTGAACACGGAACTACGGAACAAACATTAGATTTGAATGTGTGCCACAGTAAAAGATCACTTCGTACCTCGAAATCCCACAATATATATTGGCGGCTGGAAGTGCTCTCACGGGAGACTCCATCATCCAACTGAAGCACCAGCTCTAAGTGCTGGAGGCTCCCTATGGGCAGACTTTTTGATGGCCACATGTGTGATGAGAGTCTCCTCTACAAAGATAAAGATGGAAGCCATCATCATCCAGCAACTGAAACTAGTCACCATCGTTCACATGCCATGTTCTGCCAGCTTCCTTTACACATGTCTTCTTCTTTATGTCATTAGCGGTTAGGCTTGTAGGGTTACACGGAACACATAATCATGCTTATTTTTGGAAGGTATGACGTGGACAGACGGCGAAGTCTCCCACCGACTGATTTTAACACAAAAGCCGCTGATTGGCGCATACAAACACGTAAACACCTCGCAACGCAACCAGATGACACAACCCAATCGTGAAACCCGACAATAATAAAGTAAAGATTCTGCCGCTTGTCCTTGGGGATTACAGCCTCTGTTGATGTTTAATGTGAATGTAAAACATATCAGCCTATGTGATCAGTAAACATTGCTGTGCGTTAGGGTGTTAGCTAAATGGTTTAGAAATAACCAGTTCTATCTCGATGAGACAGGACACGGCCGCGGTCTCCGACTCTTGATAACGTTAAGGTGCAATTCCAGCTCTTGTATAGCGAGGAAAGCAACCTGCGCGAGCTACGGTCGCCATGATCCTCAGGAAGCTGCCAGCCCAATCACGAGACCTGGGCTTAGTGTAAACGCACCAAAAAATGGTTATGGATCCTCTTGGAGACACTCATTCCGTCACAATTAAAAGCTATGTCTGTGGCGCATGTGCAAGATACGTAATAAGAGGGGTTTTACCTCCAGAAACCACAAGTAGACTTTCTTTCTTTTCTTTCTCGAAGCGTGTGGCCATCTCTTCCTGGGATGCCTCCTCCTCTTCCTTTTCCTCCTGCAGCTTCTTCATTCTTTCCATCAGAGCCTCTAGCTCGCTTTCAGAATCCAAATTCTGCTAATTAACGAGACACAAGAATGAGGATCGCTCTTGGAGACCACAGGCAGCTGGCGAATGAAGGAAGCCAGAGACTGGCCAAGGGTAGAAGATGCTTATAGAATCACAGAGATCAATGGATTTGCACTAAACATCTAGCCCTTTAAACCTGGGACCCGAGACTAAACACACGTGTTGGAAAAGATAGCTGCCAACAGTCAAACTCGTATATTCATCGAGATAGAATCACAAAGCAAGTCAGACGTCATTACATTCGGCTTCTTCAGATGATGTTCAGCCCTGATATATGAATGGGGATTTTCCCGCAAGAGTGTTTGGAGGCACTTTGGATTAGCGACTACCCATTCAAAAGGTCATGGTCATCAGGGATATGGAGCCGACCCCTAAAAGTGATCACCAGGGGCAGGACCAGCGAACAATAAGGGGCAATTATATGGACATATGAATGTGGTAAGCCAAAGTACTACGAGATGATATATTTGAGAAAAAAAATAAGTGTTTGGTCCACTGACCTCGACGTTGTTACTCGTTAGACTTGTGTTCTCAATGTTGTTGTCGTTGGCGAGATCACAGACACAGAACTTGTTTCTTTCCACCGGGTGGATGCCGTTTGAGGCATCCGGGTCTCTCTCCGGGTTTATGCCGCTGCCAAAGACAAAACTCGCCAGCGCGTGGTACTGGGCCAGCAACACCACGGCGTGGACCAGCTCGGCCAGCGACCAGTTATTCTCTCCTGTCTTTACCAGTTTCTAGGAGACAAGAAAACATATTTGCCAATGAAAAACTTTAATTAAAATATAAAAAGGAGTTTAACACAAAAGGTGGGATTCTGGGAATGACGCCTGTATAAGAAGTCAACCTTTTGTATTTATACATCCGTGACTTTTATTAAAATTATTTTGCAAAAAATATAAATAAATAAAATATATAAAAAAAATAAATGTAGTTTCTTTAAACTCCTTTAGTAGTAAAGGTATGATGGATGCTATATACACTTTTAGAAATATACCAGGCACAATTGCTATATTGTATTAACTTGCACACATATGCTAAAGTATGACAAAGGTGACAAAATAAATACACAGGTAATATATAAATAAATACAATGCTGAGGACGGCAGCTAGAAATGTGTTATTTAAAGGTCTTGCCCGTTCCCCTTGCTCTAAACCCCATGGTACCTGTATGTGCTCTTTTGTGATCAGCCAGGGTCTGTGTGCCAGAAGTTTGTTGATTTCGTTTAGATTTTTTAGCCTCTGGGGTATGTATTCCAAACCATTCAGCCACTCCGACGATCCGCCCGTGTTCAAGAACTCATCGACGTGCATGTTTATCAAGTACACGCACTGGTGCCTGGCGGCTGCCTGCAAGACCAAACACGTAGAGGAGAAAGTTGGATCGGCGCATGTGGTCAGAGAGTCAACCGAAAGACAGGAACAAGTCCACTCCATAACCAAGGAGTGCCAAAGCAAGAAGCCTTTAAGTGTGTTAGCGAGAATAGACAAACATCTGGTCTGTAGATACCGAAAAATGCACGGAGAGCGCGGGAAAGCTGCGGTGTGGACAGCGGGACTGGCTGGGGACGGACACGAGCCCGCAATAATTTACAGGCCTTCCCCTCGTATACATTCGCCCCTTCCCCAGCTGACCAAACACATCTCCCTGGAAGTGATACACTCACCGACGCAGCTCCCACACTGCCTAGCCACACTACAACGATGGGTGGGGGTGCATGTACTAAAATCACTCCAATTGCTTTCAATGGGAGCGCTTTCTCACCACCGTTTGGTAGCCAATCAGTGGTAAGAATCATCAGGGATGCAGCTATTACATCAGGTAAGTGTACCTTAATATGTATTCTTCGTTATTGGGGGTTTACCCCATTGAGGCTTTTTTAAATTATTATTTAAAGTCCTTAATTAACCCATTTTAATTTGGTACCTACCATAATGGCTATGTAGTGCCTGTAATGGTAGGGTAGGGGACCGTCCATGCGCATCATGTAGAACTGCGTGCGGAGGAAAGACTCCAGGTACTGGGGGTGCAAACTCATCACTTGGGTGATGTTATCCAGACGGCCAGATGTGCTGTATTCCTCCACCAGTCGGTTGGTGAGTTTGTCCACATCGTTTCCTTGGTCAAACTGGTTGAAAGAGAACAATCGTCAATCACTGCATTCCAGATGTTTCCTTCCACAAACATATCCCGAGGACACTTTTACTCCCATGTACAACCGACGATGAACCCATCGGAGGACACCTTTCTCCTAACGCAGCGACCGGTGGGCATCGCGAGAGCTGCAGCAGAACAGCTAAAGGACGGCATGGGGTCCAGGTTTTCACAGCCAGGTTGTTGGGTTTTAAAGGAATACAAATGAGTTATTAAAGCTTTCAATAAAACGCTAACATTTCATTCCAGGATATCTATTGGCTTCTGGAAACGTGGCCTCCGGAACTGTACACAATACTCTAGATGAGGTCTGACCAGGGATCTGTAAAGTGCCACCTGTCTCTTCGTGTTACTAATGCCACCGGCCACACAACCCAGCACCCCGCAGAAATAATTACTCCCAAGTCCCTCTACTGTCTTATGGCTAAAAGCACAGCGTCCCTAACCAGCTGTCACCCTCAACCGTTGGCTTCAATCGTTAGCCATTTGGCTTATTCCATCAGGAATGCCAACCCTACTGATGACCTTTGTATGGTTGTAAAAAAAGGCATATTCTCCTATGGTAAGGCTGCTCATAATATTACTAAAAAGAATCATTATGGTGCCCCCCCCACTAGTAACGAGAGCTTCTTCTGAGTGTTCTCCACTTAGACCACCAGAGCTCTATTTAGAGGAAAGAATGAAATAAGAGACCTCCTAAGGTTTATCTGCTCGATATACCAAAGAGCGCATTCGATGTTTTGTCCACGCGGAATGGCACCATAAAAAAAAAGAAACGTTATCTTTCTCAATTTTTTTTCTCTCAAAAGCAACATTCCTTTGGTTGCCATGGTGACTGCACAACATTTCCTGCTGTATACATGATCCCGCATGACCCTACCGCTCACAAGGGTGCCGCACCGCAGCTAATCGAGGGTCCTACTGATCGCTTGCAACTTCTAACGTACGCAGATTACAGGAGGCAGCCGAGGTTAACACGGGAAGCCAGACACGGACGACTGTTCATACATGTCATGGGTCCTGTCAGCATGCAGCGGCACAACGTCCTACCAGGTGACAGCGCAAGCTAGAAATACAATATCACTCTGGTGCAAATGTTATGCAATCGTCCCGGATGCTACCGCCTGCCTCGTGGATGGCTAAAAACGCTCACAAACAAGAGAAATGACCATGGAGTCACAATCTAAACAAGAAATGAGGTCATACAAACTGTGACCCGAGTAATACAAACTAACCTATAACAGTAAGCATGACACAGGCGGCATCTCTGCACGCGCTGACACGGAAGGGTTTGTGCATTTAGGGGATTTTTTAAAGCCTTTTCTAATAACAATTAGATGTCATCACGCATTACTTCTCTTTCTGCGGCTTTGGGTTGTTTTAACGCGAGTGCAGACACTGCATATATCCCACGCCGTGCGTAACTTGCAAGCTCAGCAGTGAGTTCCTTTTACTAGACAAACCCGGTGCCCCTGCCCCGGCCCTGAAACACGAGCACGTGATAAGAGATCGTGACAGGAGGCTCGTATTAGGAGCCAAGGAGGACATGCGCGTAGGTGAAAGAAACAGGGAGGAGACGGTGTGCATCTCCATACGTATATTATACTTAAAATAAGGGCTTCGTGTGCCAGCCCCAGGGCAGCGTTCCCAGTATACCTCTCCCAGGGGTATGACCTCACTGTGCAGCGCCAGGATATGATGTCATACCCCGATGTTCTGTATCTTAAAGCTCATTTTAGTGCATCCTATGGAGGTGAATCCTCCGTAAATGGGTAAATGGGGTGCTGGGGATGTCTGAGATCTCCCGTCGGCCCATTGAGCAGCAGCAGCAGCAGCAGCAGCACTCCTGGATCTGCCGCCTTAGGCCTGAATACTTTGCTGGTTCTTTATCTGAAAGAAGAAGACTTAAAAGACTAATTCTGCGCAGGAGATCCGTTTATCCACGCAAGGGAACCTTTATGGAGTTATTTCTGGAAACAGTTTGGTCTCTCAGTCATACCAGAAATGATGTTCCTATTTGATTTATTGCAGAATAGCTGGAACCTTTAGGACACGTGGGGCGCGCCGCTGTCTGTAATGGGAATCTCGTGACGCTCTAATCTGCAACAAGGATCTTATGATCCTCTCTCTCTACATCAGCCCATGGGGTATCTGTAACTCCTGTCCTAGTTGTTATGCCCTGTCTACCCATCGTACAGCGCTATGGGATATGATGGCGCTATATAATGGGCATACCATGTAAGCAGCAGCTCCTGTGATGTGGTTAACATTATCCCCGCTGATCAATGAGCACTGGGGTACCATTTGGTCTGAAAACAGGGCTTTTTGTCTGCTGATAACTCTCCATGGTTTGGGTCACAGTAACTTTTTATCATAAAGACCAAGTTATGGACACCCCGGGCTCCTGAAACCTCACGCATTTGTCTCTGCCAAGACTTTGGAGCGACCGGCAGACTTACGAACTCGACACAGACTTCTGGCACCAAAATCGCTCAGCCATGTCCATTTCTGAGCAAATTCTAGTGTCTACGCCCATCATTAAACCGACATGCAAAAAATACCCACAAAAAAAACCCAAAACTATTTTCTTCTCTCTCATCAATATGCAATAAAATTAATTTCCCCACAACCCACTTAATACACAATTTATTTACTCATTCTACAATTCTGGCTACTCTGATATCAGCAAGGCTCACTAACCGTACTTTACACCACTATGCGTACAAAAATAACTCTTTAACCCTTTGACCCCCTCCCAGGGGCCGGGGCAATTTTCATAGTTTTGTTTTAGTTACGCTGATCTGATAATCCTAACACAGTACTTAAAATTTCTACAGTATTTTTGTTTTTTTGGGGAAAAAGCCAAGCTACTTACAAATACCTAGTTTAGGGTGAACTATGCGTCCTATCACAGGCTATCTGTAAGAAAAAAATATGACAAAGCCCCAAAAACTAATCTGCAGCCTCCACTAAAGTACAGAAAAGTTTTCTAACCCCAAATGACCCTATATACGGGGTATGTAGTTACAAAAAAAAAATCTTGTAACATCGGACGTTATGCTTTCACGGAGCTGCCGGTAAATATCCCCTATTCTAGAACGCGGAGGAGATTGTGCTTTATAACGGAGGCAATTCCAGAGTCGTTATCCAGATTACTGCACTTTGTTTAACTCTCTGGGAGCAAACCAGACAATAACTACCCTTTAAACCCCCCCACCGGGGCAGGCAAAGTAAATATGGAACATTTACCCCAATGCACCGAGGAAAGCCTTCTGCAGCCTACCTGTAATCTGCTCAGCTATCGTTAACTGCTTCTAGGACAGGCTGAGTGAAACATTTACACGGATGCTCAAAAGTTTGGGGTCACTTAGTTTCCATTTCTCGCTGTAACAATTTTTATAAAAGGGTTTTCCGACGATCAATTAGCCTTTTAAACTTAAATCTTGGATCAGCAAACGTGCCATTGGAACACAGGAGTGATGGGAGTGATAAAGGGCCATGAACACAGGAGTGATGGGAGGTGATAAGGGCCATCGAACACAGGAGTGATGGCAGTGATAAAGGGCCATCCGGAACACAGGAGGATGGGAGTGATAAAGGCCATTGGAACACAGGAGTGATGGAGTGATAAAGGGCCATTGGAACACAGGAGTGATGGGAGTGATAAAGGGCCATGGACATTTCTAAAACTTGTGAACGGCAGTGTGTATTAAAGAAAGACTAATTAGATATGATGTAATAGTTCAGCTTGTGGTATTTCCATTAGTGTTAACGGAAGGGTCCACATTAGTTCAGGCTGGAAAAAAGATGGAATATTAAACCACGTCATTTCTACACGGAACCAAACGGTACAAACGCGATCCTCATCAAGCTGGTGATCCGGATCCTTTACAGAGGTCTGCAGGAGTAACACGCGGCACTTTACATGCATGTAACGTTGCCTTAAAGCAGAGGAACTATGTGATTCCCGTATAGTGTTTTAGACAGTACGGGGTTGTTGCAATTACTGCCCCCCCCTTCCTTCCTTGGCACCCATAAGGTCTTGTATTCAATATTAATTCCGTACATGTTCACAGATGATACCGTTCAGACCCATGACGAAGCCGTGTTAAACATATACATTTTGGTTACGAGCTTGGTGAAGCACCTATGGACTTCCGTAGGTATATTCATCAGCCTCCCCACAAAAAAAAAACAAAAAAAACACATTTTTATTTCTCAAACTTCCATTGATTTGTATCATACTAAAGAAAACAATCTGGTGTTGAACGAAAGGGTTAATATGTGACATCTCCTAATTCTGTACCAGGATCTAATGTGTTTGGACCCTTCCAATGCCCGGCGGGCCATCCGGACCGACAGGGCCTATGGAGAAAGTTTCTGCAGAGGGTCTGTTTGTAGAAGACCGGCAGCGGGGGAGGGGAGCTGAGATTCAGAATAAAATGAATAATATATGAAATAAAAATGGCTATTGCTCCAAAAACACAACAACATGAAAGAACAAATTAAAATTCTTAGTGCCTTCAATGAACAGGTTGTCTCTGTGTTTAGCGGGTATTTATCGTAGCCGTAAACCGGAAGGCTAAATAATAATTACATTTGTTGTTTTTTTTTTAGGGGTCTCAATACCATAAGAATTGTTTGCTATTTAATATTTACATTTATTAGATAATTTTAATAATATAATAATAATAGATAATACTATTTTATTAGGAGGTCGCTATGAGACCCGGGATGTGTCGCTAGCAGGTTTCCTTAACTTAAATGTTACGCCAAAGGATATATTTACCTCTTTCTCGGGTATAAAGGCACTTGGTCCGCTTGAAGGCTGAGAGGTTATGATTTTCTTATCCTAAAATAAAATGGACAAAGCGCTTAAAAGTGATCAAAATTTTATAAAATACTATACTTAATGTGTGCTACTAATTAAAGTAGTTTACACGAGTCGCATTTTAATTTATAGATATATTTTTAATGATTTTGATCTTATAATCAGAGAAAAAAAACAAAACAATACGGTAACATGTATGTGATATATATGCGGGAATCATACACAGGGGTTACGCATAAAAAGTGATCTTATCACCTTAGCAACCAACACAATGGCATATTCTCCAGTTGCTATGGTGACAAGACCAGCTTTGGAACCTTAAAAAAAAAGTGTCTGTGCAAATGCCCAATTTTTTACAAGTAAACCAATTGCTCTTTTGCTACAAATAAACAAAAGTGGTTGTTGTTGTACGAGTGAAATCTACCCAGAATGCACTGCTGGTACAGCGGAAAGTCGTCATTAATGGACCTCTAGAAGAGTACGTCCATAAAGCGAGCAGCAAAAAAAAAAAACCTGTGGAGTGTCACCACCTCCCCCCCCATTTCCTACTGTCTGCTTCCAACCAAGTCTAATGCGCTCATATATTTGTTTCTGTTAATAGGGTTTTTTTATTTTGTATTTTCATTTGGATTTGCCCCTTAAGATCCTCAGTACTTTTCTTAACCCAAGACAGCAGCGTATATCGTATAGCGTATATTTAGCAAATTGGAGTTCTATTTTGAAGTTCAACGAAAACATCTCACTACCCCCTATCACGCTATCCCCGAACATGACATGAACCCTCTAACATCACATTACCCTCTAACAATCAAAAGCAACACCCCGGGATAAGGCCTCGGTGATTACAGGGCATTAATACGAACGAGATAATGTATCTCACGAGCGCACCCTCGAAGCCGGACCTTAGCCTGCGCGATACATCATCCGGTTGCTTCTGTTGCCGTCCCCCGTTCACGCATGAATACAGGATATGAAATGGAATGATTCGGGGCAAAGGTCCAAAAGTGGCCTCGTCGCGATACAGCAGCCTGCGTGCGCTCCCGCCGACGAGATCATTGATTTATTAGTAAGCAGCCTTTACCAAGTGGCCGGTATCCCACCGGCTGGGGCAGTTTTCTAAAGGTGGATATCCTGAGGGGTTCTGAATCCCGACAGCCTGACCTCCTCTCTGCAGGCATCGCCGGCTCCTGTCTGACAGATACAATGTAGCAGTGCCCACAACTTAATGCAAGGGGCGCACAGCTCCCCCCATCATCACACAGAATACAATGTAGCAGAGCGTTAAACGCCCACAACATTCCCTACCATAGAAGAATTCATGTTAAAGTATGAGTAACCCGAGCCCCCCCCACGTACTCTAATGGCTGCCTGAAGCTGTCAATCTGTGGCAGGAAAGTGTCCCCGTTGAATTCAATGGGAAAATTTTACACGTGACCAGTGGGGTCAAAACGGACCCCCCCGCACAATGCGTTCACCAAAGCCAGCGCTGGAGCAGACTGGAGTCGAGTACATTCACAGCGTAATGAGTCTCCTGCAGAGCATTTACCTAGGGGTGGGGAAAGGGGCAAATGCATTTGGGGGGGATTCTGCATTTAAAGGGAAATTTAAAGGGGCCACACCGCTAACCTATGCCTTAACGTGCATATGATGGTTTGAGTTTGAGTAACCCCTGCTTATGTGTAGTTAACCTCTTACATGCAGAAGAGCAGACCTTCTATGTGTGCATTTAACCTCTTAAATGCTGGAGTATAAGGTCAATTCTCCCACCTCCTTTTGTTAGCGTGGTGGCTTAATGTATAGAAAGTGCCGCACTAATAGATGGACGCATATTGATGGGGCCCCTTTTGCCTCTCTTGCCTCATCATATCACTAGGGTTGCCATCTTGCTATTTTACCAGCAACTTTAAAACAAAACCTTGGTTAGGTCTGAACAAACCCCAGATTTCTGATCCATTTCGTGTTATTTTAATGGACAAAATGTGCTTTTCTTTCAAAAACAAGGACATTTCTAAGTGACTCCAAACAGTAGTGTATGTATATTATATATATATATATATATGTTTATTACACACAGATAATAACTTTTCTCACAAGTTAAGTTATTAAAGTGCACTAAAAGTGACAAAGAGCCGTGAACGGCTATAAAAACATATAGGATATATATGTATATATTGTTGTTAACGCATGGGATGACCTGGGGCAACTTAGTAGAACCGGGACATCTCGTGCTTTGACGTGTATACGAGGGACGGTGACAATGACCTGGAATAATCTCTAGAAGTTAACAACTTGCAGAATCATAAAATGTACGAGTCTCTGATAACGTTTTACAGAGCGAGCACCTGGCAGATATAATATACAGGGAAGCTGCAGCGCTGTCAGCCGAAAAGATGGAGCGGTTTCTCCCGCGGCCACTCAAGGAACTCAATTACAGACTTTCCCCCATACAAAAAATAACAGGAATAGCATCAAACTAGAACCCCACCCCACAGGAGGGTGCGTCTGGCTGGCCCTGTATAATGTATAGCTAAGACGTTTTACAGATTGAATTATGCATTATACAGGGCCAAGTCAGACTTCGCAATGAATTGTGAAACGAGAATCAACCACAAAGAGTCGGAAAGGAACTATTGGCTGTTATTTTGTGATTAAAAACAAAGCACATAGAAATATCTATCACAAAAAGGCTACAAAAATAAATCAATATATTTAAGCCACACAAGTGAAAAAAAAAAACCACACATTAAGCCGGACCCCTTTAACATGGTTTTTGGCAGCTTAGAGCCTCCAGCTGTTTGGCTGAAGCCCCCCGCTGCGATGGCCGGCCTGTCTGAAGCAGGGTGGTCACAGTTGCTCGGCTGCAAAGAATTCTGGGAACGGAGACGTCCTAACCAAACAGCGACGACTTATTCGATTACATCAATCGTCCTGCAAAAATAAGCGGATTTCGTTCTCATGTCAGGGCGGGGGGTTTGGCCACAGCGTTAATATTCATTTTAACGGTAATAATGAACGTTATCGATACATAAACGGGAGACAAACATATTAATGCCACACATGCTTGTCACGCCGCCCCGGAGGGCGTTATATGCACAGCCAGCGATTAACTCCTCGGGTGCCGCAGAACAGATGCTTTATGTTAAATAAATATACATTAAGGGAACCTCCAGCCATCCCATACACATGATAGCTATGTGGTCCCTTTTCATTTCCATGGTGTCCCCCTTGGCCCCCAACGAGGGGCCGCTGTTATAGTGTTAAAGCACATATGATGGCGGGAGCGTCCCTTTAACCCCTTCGTGACCTTTGCCGGTTCTGGACCGTCATGACAAGAAGGTCACTAAATGACCTTTGACGGTCCTGAACCGTCAAAAAGTTAAATAAGCTTAGAAAGTGATCAACGATCACTTTCTTCGCTTAAACGGCCTTGCTGCAATGCCTCGATGTCGAGGCATTCAGCAAGGCCGAGATCGGCATCGGGGGCCATGTCTGGCCCCTCCCCGGGGCGTCAACAGCCGCCATACATTGTATGGCGGCGGACGCCCGTTTTAAAAGCGTTTAGGAGGCGATCAACGATCGCCTCCTAAACTTAAATGGTGTCGCTGGAATGCCTCGATCAGGAGGCATCCAGCGACACCAAACACTAACCTTTAGGTGGGCTGTAACCGCTCCGGAGAGCGGTCACAGCCGCAGCTACCGTTGATCTTCGCCATCAATAAAGATGGCCGCCGCTCTGTGAAAAAAGCAAACAAGAAAAAGTTCGCTAGATGGTCTCCAGACCCTCTAGAGAACTGGCTCCACTTGCTGGTTGAATACAGGTACTGCATTCAACCATGCAAGTCAATGGAGCCCAGCTTTCTAATCACTATGTGATTAGTAAAATATTAAAAAAAAATAAAAAAAATGGAAAAAAAAATAAAAAAAAATGTGCTAACATTTAAAAATAATTATGCAGTGATGTCACTAGATGAACCATCCAGTACCAGCAAAATGTGTAAAAAATATATAAAAAAAGTATTAAAAAAATAAAACAAATATAAAAAATAAAGTTTATTATTTTGAGCAAGTGCTAAAATTTCTCAAAAATCTCAACAAAGAGTTAAAATAAAAGCACTTCAAATACCCAAGGGGTGTCTAATATAAAAAAAAATGGCTGATGGGGTAAATTGGAGTGGCCTAGATAGGGCATAGGTACAGACTGACCAAAATGGAGAAAAAAAGCGCACTTCCCAAATGTGGCATTTTAAATCTGAAACAACCCGACAAACCCATGCATGTGGGGTATCACTGCACTCAGGAGATGTTCCTGAACACATATTGGGGGTTGTTTGACAGTGACATATACCAGAACCTGTATATCTATAACTAAAGTACAATTTGTGTGAAAAAAAATACTATTACAAAGTTTGACAAAGTGTAGTTCTATAATTGGTGCATGGAAAGGGTTAAAATAACAGCATTTGGAATACCCTGGGGTGTCTAGTTTTCAAAAATATATGGTTTGAATGGGTTAAATTGAGTTAACCGGCTTCAAAGATATTCCAAAGAGGAGATGGAGGCAGAATGACCAAATGACCACCTGAATTACGCATGCCCCAAAAGTAGCCTTTTACCAGCCAAACAATCTGACAAACCCATGCATGTGGGGTATCGCTGTACTCAGGAGATGTTCCTGAACACACATTGGGGTGTTGTTTGATAGTGACATATACCAGAACCTGTATATCTATAACTAAAGTACAATTTGTGTGGAAAAAAAAATAAAAAAAATTACTATTACAAAGTTTGACAAAGTGTAGTTGTATAATTGGTGCATGGAAAGGGTTAAAATAACAGCATTTGGAATACCCTGGGGTGTCTAGTTTTCAAAAATATATGGTTTGAATGGGTTAAATTGAGTTAACCGGCTTCAAAGATGTTCCAAAGAGGAGATGGAGGCAGACTGACCAGATTTGTTAAAAAAGATTTGGAAATCATAAAACGCTGCTTGTACTTATTGCCCTATAACGTACAAAAAACAGCAAAAAAACATAAAAACATTGGGTATCTCTCAACTCAGGACAAGTAGTAGAATCTATTTAGCTAGTTTTTTTACTTGCTTTTTTAGGTGAGTAAAAGATTTTTCAAATAAAAGTCATAAAATGTGTTTTTTTTCAATTTTTCACCATGTTTTTTTTATTTTTTTTATAGTAAATAAGATGATACGATCAAAATAATGGTATCTGAAGAAAGCCCATCTTGTCCTGAAAAAAACAATATATAACTTATGTGGGTACACTAAATGGGTGAGGAGAAAGTTACACCTGAACACAAGCACCACAAAAGTGTCAAAACAGCCACGGTCCCACAGGGTAGAAAACGAAAAATGAGCCCGGTCCTTAAGGGGTTAAGTAAATATCTGCTTCCCTCCTTAACTCCTGCTCAATATAGTGATTTTCAATAAACTTTATTTAAAACAAACAAAACCAAACCTTTGCATGTTCACGCATTACGCTGAGGCACAAACATGTGTATCAGTCTTAAGCAAGTATGTGTATGTTTGTCACATACTATGGGGACCTTGTCTATCCCGTATTGCTTCTCCTACAAGAAAATGAGATAAAAAAATGAACTCGCAGCCCCCCAGTTTTCTCTGTGCGGCTGGCAGCACCTCAGCATGGCCACCATCCACATCTTAAGTAATGTAATTAACAAAAAGCCACTGACCGACATCTTTAAGCATTGGGGGTGGGGGGTTAGCACTGAAGGCCCAAGCAATGTGTTGCTAAGCAACCAGTCTTATTTTTTTTTAAATTTATTGTGTGCTGCAAATATTTGATCTTACGACGGTTACCGATGGCGACGTCGTGCTGAGGTCTTTAGAGGCGTACAGCTGAAGGCATTAAGATTAAAAGGCACAGAAACCCAAAGCGTATACGGTGGCGGCTATACCTTCATCGGCTGGGTGAGGAGCGCCGGCGTGGAGGCTTCAGGGCTACCTGGGCATCACAAACAGTTCCTTAGAAGAAAAGTGATGATGGCCTAAATACAGGCATGAGCGGTGGAGCACAGAGACGAGCGAGCAAGGTTACCGCTAACCCCCCCACTACATATATACAACCCCTTGAAATTAGCAGTGCACCCTATAAATAACCTCCCCAAATTTCTGATGTCATACCGACGATGTCATGGCCAAGATTGTAAAAATGAAGCCTTTCCTCACATTCTCACGTCACCAATTTATTCCTTCCAAAAAAATAAACACCCCTTTTTGTAAGTAAGGAAATAGGGACACTGCCAGGGGAGTCGGTGGGACCAGGACAGTTGGCTTGTATGATTATAGATAATTTACATCATACCCCGATGTTATCTATGAATTACAGGTTTCCCGAAGTTTAATTTACACTCAGAAGTTATAAGATATTTATTATAAGATACTTGGATGGAAGCCTCGCTATATCTTTGTGGAGTAAGAAAGAATGTTAACAATTGGCCAACACGAAACATGATGCTGCGATCAGGGCTTCACTATGAACGATATTAAACATTAAATAACTTTCATTTTGCATTAATGACTTATTCTGTATCTATCACTTTTAGTCAAGTAAAAAGAGGGAGAAACACAGTAATAGATATCATATAGTCACTATTCACCATATATATTATATATTATATATAAATTCAAAATAATACAAATTAAATGATTAAAATATAATGAAGATTCAGTGATTCACCATGAGTACCATCCAGCGTCCAAAAGAGATCCAGAGGTCATTTAAAAACCTCAAAGGGGTCTTCAGTAGGTTGAAAAAAAAATATGAAAAGTATATAAAAAAAAAAAAATGTAAAAAAATTGCCCAAACACATATCGTGCCCTTCCCACTAGAAATCCTTGGTTTTATAGCCAAAACCTTAATCTGAATTTTTGTCCTAACGCTTTATCCGCACTCAGAAAAGATACGTTCTTGCTTAGCAGCGTGGAAAAAAAATAAATCATAAACTCATTCTCTGCTCTTTGCTCACCTGACTTGTTAACCCTGGCAGGACCTGGCTCACTATTTCCCCCACAGCCGTTTTCACGTGTGAATGATTATGGGGTTAAAAAGAATATTAAAGGGCATATAACCTTCAGAGCCACTTAATCCTCCTAAAAAAAAAGCTGCAGTGATGCTTTATGGCCATGCTAATGAAGTCCTTCTTGTCCAATGAAACATTTTACGCTAGACTTTCCTTAGTCAGAGTACCAGTGTCTGAGTGATTAAGACTGAGCCATTCTATCGGTTATCACATGGCAGTATGGGAAGGATGTTTGTCCAGTAGATAACATAACAGCGCTAAAATGCATACATATTGCTAATATGCAGCTGCCTGGAAACAGTTAAAAAAAAACTAGAACTATTTTAAAAAAGAAAAAAAAACAATATTTTTGAAAACTACTTTTAATGCGATACTATGAATAAATAAATGGTGGGAGCTCCCAATTAATGCTGCTTTTACAGCAATCCCCTTGCTGTTTAATTGATGACATCTGTGGATGTAAAATGAGACATCGACATACGAAGAAAAAAAAAAGTTGCTGAAAAAGTCCTTGAGCGACCTTCAAACAGCTGAAAACACTAAAGCGATGGCAAATAATTTTACAAATTAATAAAGAAAAGCTTTACAATTTCACACGCATTCGCAGATAAGGACTTCTAAAGTGCTGCTAAAACAAACTCACCAAGAGGGTATAAAAATGCTAAAAAAATGCGGTCGGTGCATATTTTGAATTTTTATTTTATTTTTTTTTATATATTTCCCCATATTACCTTGACTGCCTGATCATAGCGAGCGCCACTGAACATACATTGAATTTTATTATTGTTAAAATCAGCTATTCCATTTAAATTGACTTTTTTTTTTTAATCTGCTACTAGATAATGTAAAAGGTTTCAGGACAAGAAAATCACTATAAAAGTTACAATAAAAATTGAATTACAAAAGTAGATATAAATATAAACAATTTAATGATATCATTAAATCAGAATGATCTAATTCTGCAAATAATAAATCAGAAGCATGTCCAAATCCCCACAAACCCCCCAACACCCCACCATAGTGTGATCTCTAAAGAAACAATAAAATGTAATAAATCCTCATTGTTTCCGAAAACGTATAATTAATGCATATTCTTGATTGTAGAACATTCTGCACCAACCAAAATAGCTCCAACTGCAATAAAAAAATGGAACCTTTCAGGATTTATAACCGGGAAAGAACATGCCTGAACCAGAGAGATGTTTGTCTCGAATAATAAAGTCTACTAAGAGGCGGCCGCCTTGCTTTATAACGGTAATTATCAGGGATGGTGGCATCGTGCGGGGCTGCTGCTCGCTCGGTTCAGGCATGTTCCACTACATTCTTTTTTTACTTGATTATTCCAAATAATCGACACTAATCCTTTCATTCCGTGGCAACTAACATACAGGCTTAAACCGTTCCACAAGGACGCGCGAGAACCAGCAATCATAACCCGGTACAGCGTGCTGGAGCGCTCATCTAGGCTGGGATTAAGAAACCCGATGGAGGAAGGAATGGCCGCATCACCCCAGTATGTAGGTTCACAACAAATGTATAATCCATGGGACGGGGCCCAATTTGGAAATGTTGGCATGAAGAGTCTGAACACAGAACAATGGATTCCAGATCAACACAAGGGTTCTAGACCCAACAACAGTAATCGGGGACTCCCACCTCCAGCTGTCTCTTCCTGGGAAGTGTAAGAAAATCGGGGGGGGGGGGGGGATTTTCTGTGTAGTAAATTGGCTTTGTGATTCTTATAAAAGTAGCAAATATCCAAAGAGCACATACAGTATTTTGTTCTCGATCAGTCCCTTTAAATAGAGAACCCAGTATGTGGTTAATTATCAGTAAAAGAGCCGAAAGAATCCGAGGCTATATTGTGGTCTGCCTCAATACAGACTTATGAACACCACTACTATTCCCCCCCCCCTCGTTTTTGTAATCGTGTTACATAGAAAGATGTAAATACCTCTCCACAGCGTATATAAAATGCCTAAGAGTTCAGAAATAGCTTCTTTTTCTAGACCATGCTGGCAAGCGGGTTTCTAGATCCCCTGACAGATAAGAGATAAATGTCAAACCGAGAGGGCACTTCATGCTGCGACAGCGATGCCGGTGATCTGGAAAAGTCACATACCGAACGGGAGAAGAGTCCGCGGCGCTGCAAGTCTAACCACGCGGAAAATAATGCCAGCGAAGAAAGGAGTCACCTGTACGAAGATCAGAAATATACTTTCTACAGTGTCAGTCCCTCTACTGATAATAACAAAAAATGGATCATTTGCAAATACTCACTTCTTACAGGATCCCTCAGCCCAAAGGCATAGACGCGGCCTCAGGACTTTAAGGCAGGCGGTTATATCGGTTACTATTGTTCTTGAATGTTTTCACGTGAAACTAGAACTAAAGCATTCCTGATTAAGACACGAAACAATCTTAAATACACGCTCAGAGAGCAGGTGTGCTGAATGCCTTTATAAAATGCGCTTGCAGAACGCCTGCTCTCTTGTATTTGGTTACGCTGATGGTATACGCAGCGTGGCAGAGTAGAAACGCATGCAGAGCTGATCTGACCCGAGTCGCTTGCCGCAAAGTTGCCAAGAAGCACGGCTCAGGATACAGGCCAATCGGGGGCAACCAGGTTGGCTTCGCCGAGCCCTGAAGAAGCAGCTTGCCGACCTCATTAAGAACACAGAACTGGGTAAAGAATTTATTTCACCAAAATTACAGATAAAAACGAGCAAAACTACTTTAAAAAAACATATAATTCTACTGTTTGAAACGATGTGAACTACAGCATGTAGAAGCTTTGCTGGCGGAGAGCTTAACCTCGCAGGAATGTCAGAGCGTTTCCTTCTGGCGGAGCAAAGGTGGAAGGTTAACCCTATGAGTGCCATAAAGTGACTAATGTATGCTGTGATGGTTAACCCTATGAGTGCCATAAAGTGACTAATGTATGCTGTGATGGTTAACACTGAGTGCCATAAAGTGACAGTAATGTAATATTGTTTATTGTTAAAGGGACAGCCCCGTTAAAGGAGAATGCGTATTAAAGTATTTTGTGGGTCCACAGAGGAGTGAGAGCACCTGTAAGGCGTTGGTAAGCCGTGGGCCGATTGCAACCGCTTTTATAAGAGCTTATGTTCGTTCCCAACTGACCAGTGGCGCGCTAACCCACTAACGAGCAAGGTTATATATTTATTTATACCCACAGATTAATCATTGGGTGACTAGCGCCGTTAGCCCCCACTAGGGTAACAAGGCAATTATCAGGCAGTTTTTGTAAAAGAAATTCTACAGAACGACATATGTATGACGCGACACGTTCTGTGCAGAGCGTCCACTTATCTAATCTCAGCAGAGATATAAGTAAGTGGAACAGCCATCCATCAGTGGTGGTAAAGGGTTTAAAACATGCATGGGATAGGCATATGACTCTAAGACAAGTCCAAGGACTGATTGAGGTCAGAGTCTTTACACAAGAAAAAATGGGCCAAATGGGCCGGATCTGCCATCAAATTCTATGTTTCTGTGATATTAGTCAGGGAGCCGCTACAATGTCACGGACTGCTTTGGGAAAAGGATAAAGCTGTGTTGGTCCAACAGAAGACGGAGTCAAAGCTCAGAGACATTTAACGTTTAATAAGCGATGAACCGAGAACTATTACTGCTGGTAAAATCACTTTAACATCTGCAGCTGCATGACATCATAAACTACCAGCTACAAGGATAGCTTGCAGCATGACGACAGTGATGTCACAATAGCAGCGCAGTAAACAAGCTGCCGTCACGGTGAGTTAGACAGTCAGTATAGACCCGTGTTGTTGGCATGATGTCTACACAAATCCTACTGCTGTGTTTTCTGTTTTTCGGTGTTTGCGCCTCCATCAAGGGGCAAGAATCGCACGATGGCTCCAGCGCTAAAGGTAATCGGGGGGATTATAAACGGTTTGCATCGCATTTCATTATTTTAACGTTCTTTTCTCCTTCTCTGAATTATGT
>VKOC01003545.1:0-77345 GCA_009364415.1 Spea multiplicata
GAGGAAGACCCTGCAGGTGACCAATAGGCTCACTCACACTGCCCTGTAACCCCTGACGACGAACCTTCTGATTTCCACTTCAGTCAACTCCCGCGATGCTGTGAAGATAAGGTAAGTTAGATGGGGGAGGGACCGGGGAGATTAGTAGACGAAGGCGAAGATTCTTCGTGTGTGAGTCTTCGTCTTCGCCTACGTTTTATCTGCACTGTCTTCTCTTCTTCATGTCTTCGGAACGAACACGAAAACACACTCTTCGTGTTCGTTTTCATGTTCGCCCGAAGACGAATGCACAAGTCTAATAATCATCCAAAAGGCTGTCAGTCCACCATACTCAGAACTGACGCTAGCCAAGGACAGAACTAGAGGGCCGTATGCACCCAAACCAATGGTGCCTCTAATTTTTCCAGAAGTCTTATGTTGTGCAACTTTTTTCCTGTTACAAACTTATCTACACACTGAATGCTTGGGCAAATGAAATTGTTTCAAGATAACTGACACAACTTTTTCCTTATGGCTAAGAAAACTCATCACCCACAGAGTCCCTTAATCCCTTCCTTCACTAGGCTACAACTCTCCTTTCCTCCCCCATTTAGTTCAGCTATAAATCAAATAAACAAAAGGGAAACACAGCATTGCCGGTATAGATCAACTGGTTAAGACATACAAATGCGTTACTTACAGGTACAGAGTAAATAAATAATACATTACACGGTAGGGACACGGTAGGGACACAATATGTATATAGGTTGAACTTGATGGACTTTGGTCTTTTTTCAACCTTATGAACTATGTTACTATGTTACTATGTTACTATGTTACATAAAACCAGCTTTGCGGGTATAGATCTACTGAAAAATCACATGCAAACTCAGTATTGAAGGTAAAGATCAAATAAATAATGCAGGGAAGCTAGCGTTGTGTGTTCGGATTCATATAAACATGCGTTGTAACAAAAATGGTCTGTTTCATGTGTTTATATGAATCTCCGATATGGAGATGGCAAAATATGGATGGCAAAACCTCTGAACGTTGTTTAATTTCATTAATTCATTTTCCTGTTGTAGATGAGTTATCCCTCTCTCTCACTCCCTTCGGGACAGTTGCCAGTAATGAGAAGATGTTACTTTTTCTGGGGTTAGGCAGTTTTAAACAAGCAATGATTAGCATTTTTGCAGAGTTCCCAGAAATTGTAGTTAGCAGCATTCAGTGTCCAATAAATCTAAGAGGTGCTGCTTATTAAGTATTAGCAAGTGCAAACTCCCCTGGAAAAAATCTACTGAAAGAGCCCCCTACCTCACTATCTCAGATACTGTCCTCCCCTTTCTTGACTCCCTGTCAATATGTGCTCTGCATCTGTTCAGAGAGATCAGAGGAGACCAGAAAACGTTCTATTGAACAGAAAATGTTGCAGTTTTCTTCCAAAACATGTGATGTGATGACCATAGAAAAAGGTTAGAATTTCACAAAACAGACATGGTTTACTGCAATTAATTTCATTTTACAGATACAGTCTTTGGAAAAATTATAGATTAGAATAATAGTAATTAATAATAGTAAAATATGGCGAGGAGATGAGCGCTGGACTAATGAAAGATACCTGTACGATTAAACAGCAAATGTATAAATCATTTAGCGTTTTGTAGAGCTTATAAAATTAATCATATAGGAGGATCAAACACTAAGCGGTACTGATGATTACAGTTACTTTCTAGAAGATTCCTGGATTTTTGACATAAACCAAGCAGAAATAACTAGTAACCACTGGTCACTGAGCCCTGTTGGTGGACCAAACTATTTTTTCAGTGGACTTTGAATGCCAGAGACAAACCTAACAGAACCGGATATTAACCAAACCTCAAGGGGACTTGATGGAAACACTACAGGGGTTTTGGACATGAAAAAGACAATGTTTGGCAGTCCTAGACGCCCACAAAATACCTTTCCGGAAATTCCATTTACATTAAACAAACACTTTCGCAATGAACTTTTGACTGACAAGAACCTTGATGTATGGAATAGATTTATGCACATAACAGAGAGTATTATCTTATCTCTCAGAAGTTAAAGGCCGTGCGGGCGACTCTATTGGTCGCCTGCAGGGGCCTCCTCAGGCATCGACCATTAACCCCTGAAATGCTGCCTAGATAAGGTAGGCTAGATGGGGAAGGGACCAGGGAGATTCGTAAACGAAGACGAACACAAAGATTCTTCGTGGTGTGTGTCTTTGTATACGTTTTGCCGCCGCCATGTTTGTATGTTCAGTATTCAGGCTGAACAACGAAAACGCATCCTTCGTGTACAAATGCACAAGTCTATTTATTATCATTATATGTGATTTATATCGAGCCAGTAGTTTACGTGGCTATAACAATGAAGGGAAAATATAAAATTATTTTGTAAATTATTATTTATTGATTTACATCATATTGCGAAGCAATGTACAATCGGTAAACAGGATATAATACAGAAACAAAAGGAGTTTATAATCCAGAAGATAACCATAATATGAACAAACACGAAACATAGTGGTGCATGGGGGAGAAGAAGGGCGTCTTATGATCTTAGAGTCTGTTAGGAGGTTAAGGTGAATTGAGAAATAAGCCAAGGGAATGGTCGGTAAGGATGATTTGATGTGTTCGTCAATGAGAAAAGTGCTATTGAGTCTAGTGGAAAAATGGCTCCAGAGACCAGTGGGCTGGACAGGTTTTGAGCATGCCAGGACTCCTCTCTGCCACTTTGACCGTATCCCCTTCTAACATCCTACCTCCACGGTGGGAAAATCAGGAATGCCCTTGGAAGAGAATATAGATAGAAAACCTTCCTGTGACCGTGTCTCCTTTGGCTGAACTACATGTTGATACCGGCTCGGATTAGCCATCTGGCACACCGGCCGTACGATGGCCGCCATTGCCACACACTTCCCTTTTATGCTGCTCCAGATGCATATCTGGTGTTGTAATGTGTGGCCAGTGGCTGGATATGCTCACCGGCTCATTAGGTGAGCTGAACTTATGCCATCAGGTAGCCGCTGGCCATCACTGCCAGTCCGACACTGTGTTCATAAATTAAAATTATGATTATGCGCAGAAGTCAATGGCCTGGAAATAGCTTAATATCCCAATGTAAATGACACATCACTTAGTAAAGGGGCTACAGTAAGTGCTTATAGCAAAAACTAAGCATTAAAAATGAATAAACTCATCTTTCTTTTTTCTCTGTTAAGTGTCAATCTTCCCAAGTAATGCTTGTTAACTACAGGAAACGCTTATTAGATACAAGAATAAATGGCGATTTCTGAGTTATTCCATTAACCTCTCATCTCTAGGGATATAATTCACACTAATTAATTGAGGTGAAAGCAGATAAGTAGGAGAACATCTTGAACCAGGACCTCAGATGGTAGAAGAATTTTGTAAGCTTTGGTACGACTTCTCAGACGCAAGAACATCGTCAGTAGCTTCAAAGACTTAGGTAAGAAATTTAGGATATGATACTAATTTGACATTTTCAGGATCTGTAATTAAGTCTTTATTTATACGATTCGAATTTGCTAAGTTGTCAAGCTGTCAATTTTCAATGGTGTAGTTTAATAAAATTAATTGTCCGGTGGAGAATTTTTAGAATGCCATTCATTATGATAATTAGTTACCTTTAATTCAATAAAATATATTTTAACTGTAGCTTAAAAGTTTCAGGACAGATCAAAGCCCTGTAACATTACAAATTTATCAGACAAAAATAAATAAAGGTAATTAAATTTAAAAATAATATCTTATATATATTCAATATACAACTACATTTCAGCTGAAAATACTATACACAGATAATATTATCTCACACTTGTGTCTAGACATAAAAAATAAGGTTAATTGTTAAAGAGTGTTAAACATGATATTTTGGAGTAATTAACTGGAATGGAGATAACTTTTATTTTTACGTATTGGAAATAAATATACCGTATTTGCTCGATTATAAGACGACCCCCAAGATCTGAATATTAATTTAGGAAAAAAAGAAAAAGCCTCAATATAAGACGACCCTATAGGAAAAAAGTTTTACCAGTAAATGTTAATCATGTAAACTATATAAACTTTTTTTTTTAATAAAAGCTATGATTGAGAAAAAATATTTTGTTTTTAATTCCTTTTATTTTCCAACCTGCCCCCCACTTATGCACATCTGCCCCCAGGCTTGTCACTCTGCCCCAGAAATGCCTTATACCACCTATATGCCACTGTGCCCCATGATATGCCTTTTGACCCCCTATGTGCCACTCTGCCTTCAGAATTGCCTTATACCCCTATATGCCACTGTGGCATTTAGGGGGTTAAAAGGCATATTATGGGGCAGAGTGGCATATAGGGAGGTATAAGGCATTTCAGGAGGCAGAGTGGTGTATAGAGGGTTAAAAAGGCAATTCTGGAGGCAGAGTGGCATAAAGGGGGTTAAAAGGCATATCATAGAGCACTCTGCCTACAGAATGCCTTACCCCCCATTAACCCACCCCCCCAAAAAAAAACTTACCGGTGCTTCTGCTGCAGCCGGAAGGAGGTGCGGTTAGCCGGTTCCCCGGCTGTCAGAGAGAATTCCCCAAGCGGCACCAGAAGATCTGCAGTTCAGGTAAGGTGGGGGAGTAAATGAATGAATATATGTGTGTGATAGCACGGATCCGTGTGTAGGGGGCACAGGGAGGGGGCACAGGGAGGCTGAAAGTGATGTGCATGTACTGGCTGCCTGAGCATGATAGGAGTACGATTGCTAACAATTGCTAGCAGCTAACATCAATCACACTCATATCATGCCCAGGCAGCCAGTGCAATAACTTTATGTTATATAGTCTTATACATGGGAGCGTCTTATACTTGGGGAAATACGGTATTAATAATAATATTAATCGAAATGTAGGATTGTATAGATGTTAGCTCCCTTTTAAAACTCCTTAAATAAAACCAGGATATGATTATATCCCAGGTGCCTCTAGACACAGATTTCCCCAATGCTCACAATAATTACATTGAATAGAAAGCATTTAGAAGAAACACAGAAGCAGGAACTATAAAAAAAATAAGAATGGAATGATTACATACTTTCCAAGTTTCCCTGTTTAGAAAGGCTAGTCCCTTTTTTCTCCTCTGATGGCCCTCTTTTCTAGGAGAATGTTTGCTGGGTATGAGGGCTCTACAGCCATAAAAGTAACAATAATGTGTTTACAAACAAATCTGGAGACAAAATCCAGTAGGTCTCAGTAAAGCCCCACCCCCAGGTCACACCATAGCCACGCCCCCTAAAAGTGCCTCTCTTGTACTATTTTAATGTATGTGAACATGCTCTGAAATAGGTGGGTGGGGCTAAGTATAAACCACTCCCCTTTGTGATAGATCGGTCTCTATTTCTAATTTTTTTTCCTGTTCTTTCAGGTTTCAGCCATGAGAACGGAGAATGTGGCCGTCCAATACGCCAGCTTTATATTACACATCCTCACCTGTGTCATCGGGGTGCTGGGTAACGCCACTGTTATGTATGTATGTGGTTTTATAATGAAAAAAAATAAGTCTAAAATCTGGTTTCTGAACCTGGCCGTAGCAGATTTCGTCTTCGTCCTGTGCCTGCCGCTGAATGCCGTGGCAATATTTACGAGCAACTGGCCTTTCGGGCCCCACGTTTGTAAACTGTATCACTTCCTTTCTACATGTAACATGTATGTCAGTATATTCACAATTACCGCCTTAACTATCGACCGGCTCCTGTCGGTGGCCAAACCCATCTGGCATCATAAGTTCTTCTCCCAGCGGTTCTCTTACTGGATCTGTGCCTTCATTTGGGTGTTAACGGTACTGGCCAGCCTTCCGACATTATTTTTTAGTGTTGAATACAAGATGGCTGAACAAACGGAATGTAGACTGTTTGATATCGGACATATTAATAATGAGGTCAAAAAGGATGAAACACTTGATGACTACAGTTACTATCTAGAAAATTCCTGGATTTATGACGAAAACCAAACAGAAATAACCAGTAACCAATCACTGAGCCCCGTTGATGGGTCAAACTATTTTTTCAGTGGACCGTGGATGCCAGAGACAAACCTAACAGAACCGGATATTAACCAAACTTCAAGGGGACTTGTTGTAAACACTACAGGGGTTTGGGGCTTGGGTGTCCTTTTTCCGGGAATTCCATTTGAA
Source organism: Spea multiplicata (assembly GCA_009364415.1). Lineage (NCBI taxonomy): Eukaryota > Metazoa > Chordata > Amphibia > Anura > Pelobatidae > Spea > Spea multiplicata. The sequence goes on from VKOC01003545.1 coordinate 6,186, forward strand.
ATTCCTAAATACTTTTTCCCTGCAATTTTGAACCTCGGTGTATGGAATAGAATGATGCATATAACAGAGAGTATTATCTTACCTCTTTTAGTCATCGGTTACATTATCCCTCTCTGCACAATCCTGATTTCCAATGTAATAATTGTCTGTCGGGTTAGAAAATCCCAAAGACAAAAGTCTTCGAGACTGTATCAGATTACAGTGACAGTGGTGGTGGTCTACTTTCTAACGTGGACACCACTGGTTGTTGGGCAACTCACGTTACTGGCGTGTGCTCGAAGTATGGACTTTGACCTAATGAGAAAAGTCTATATGATTTTGCCTTTACTATACAGCATTGGCTATACTAATAGCTGCTTAAACCCTATTATATATGTGCTGGTTGGTAAACAGGTTAGGAGAGCACTTAGAGAATTTGTTAGCTCCGTACGACAGAGCTCTTCCAGGAGTTCCCCCAATAACCAGTAAAGTTTCAAGCGGCTCAAAATAAAGTATTGGACTTATTCATGAGATTCTGATAGTTTTCATGACAATACCATTGAAAAATATCTTGTTTCTGTTCTGTAGGCCTAAGACTTATTGTGACTTATTGTGATTCATGTGAACTTCACTGTGACAGGGCCAGGCTAGCTGGCTCATATGTCCGTGTAAAGTTTAGCCGGGTCATGGAGCACTTTTGTGTCCAGTTGGGTATCCCGTGACCCGGTAATATTTTATGTTGTGTTTATTGTGTAACCGGCCCAGAGACTGAATGTGGCTGCAGCTCCGGCCTTCAAAGGAACAATTAGGTAACCCGGCTGGGGCTCTTATTCAGCCAGCACAGCCCTGTTTGCCCAGACGGCACCCACACTACATTGTATTCCTTAATCCCCTCACCTGATACATCCCCTGTATACTGATGGGATTTGTGATGGGATGTGGGTGATGGGATTGGGGGTTGGGTTCGGTGCACATTGAATTAAGGATATATATAAATTCTGTATGTTTGAACTAAAAGAGTTCTTGTTTTACTACGAATGGTGGTCTAGCTGATCCGTGGATAGCTGAGTGCTATCCGTATGAGGGACTGACTGGTGATTCCTCAGCCCTCAAACCGGGGTACCCAGCCTTGGGTATGGTGACCCTGTAACATTCACAGCTGTATTCGGATGTATTACTGTAATAAACCTGCTTGCTTACCAGATAGTGAGTCATTGTCTACTTAACCTCAGACACCAAATCTGCAAAATATAAAAGAGGCCTCCCACGCTCCCAAATCTGTCACCCCCATGTTCCTCACGGGAAGGCAAATTGGTAATCACACCCTGACTTAAATATTCAAGCTCCACCCACCCTTCTGAATTGCTGGTGTCATCATTTATCTCCAGTATCCTTTTAATGGGTCAATATTTTTTAAATAATGTGAGAAGGGTCTTGATGAACTGTAAAAGATGGATTTTACACCCCATCTGGATTTCTGGGAATCCAGAAAAGTTCTACATGACTGTCAGAAAGCAGATACAACAATCCAGAAAAGTTGAGAGGGAAAAAGTGTTCATAAAATCCTTCGTTCATTAGATGAGATTACAGATATGATGTAAGTTGCTACATTAAAATTATGCAAAAATAATTGCTTACTAAAAAAATCACATGGTTTTTTTAGTTCTATTGTGTAAAGGTTTGTTGTTAGATGTGGACGCACTGAGTAGACCTACCTACCAGATCAATGCATTGTCCAGTTCTAGGATCTTCTTTGTTACAGGTGTGAAATACTAACTGTAGAACCAAAAGACGATTTGAGGTGAAACAAAGGTACATGTGATTAGAATTCAAGAAAAAAAAGGTAAGGTAACAGAATAATGAAAATCTAGAATGTAAACACCCACAGAATGTGACATTTTCAGTGACTCCACCAATCAATAAGGTTAAGTGATACCGGTCTCATTTAATGTAATAAAGACATTAGCGTTAATTAGAAGATAGATTAAATATTAAACAGCAATTACAGCCGATTTCCATTATGATCACAGAAGGAAAGAAACATTTGTGACAGCAGATAAATAGGAGGGTCCCTTGATCATACATTGTAGATCGTAAAATAATTTGCAGGTTTTCATTCTTAATTTTGCAGAGGAAGAACAGAGAGACTTCTCGAGACACAAGTAAGATATCTTCTCTATTAGAAACGATTAATGAGAGAGAGCTGTATGATTCCTTGTGACCAATTCTCAAGATGTAATACAAATTATTGAATTACGGAGGATTTTATTTTTAGTTTTTTTACACGCTAAATAGAATACCACAGTGTTAAGATGAATATGTCCAACTGACTTTCCTCCTTAATTACATTTATATATAAAATATGTATTAATTATATATGTAATGTATTAATAATATATTGATATGAATAATATCCTTGTTATTAGATTTTTTAATTTGAATAAATATATAAAAGAGCTTTGATAATGTCTTTCTTTTTAATATGTTATGTTTCTTGCTTATTGTCCCAGAAGGAGATATTTGGTAAAAACAGGCATATCTTTCAAGATAAATTTTATAGTCTTCTTTAGCTCTTCAGTATTGGTAATTTTTTTCTTATTGATAAATATAGTTTTGAGAAGTATAACCAACAGGATTATGACATCCTATCGTGTTTGTTGTGTAGCGTATGTCTCTATCTGTCAAATACTTGAACATTTTTCCATTTTTTTAGGTTCCCATCATGGTTTTAAGTAACCTGGCCATCAAGTATACCAGCTTTGTGTTGTCTGTCATCTCCTGTGTCGTTGGGCTACTGGGTAACGCCGCCGTCATCTGTATCATTGGATTCATACTGAAGAAAAATAAATATAAAATCTGGTTTCTGAACTTGGCCGTTGCCGATTTTGTCTCTCTGCTGTGCCTGCCGCTAAGTGCCACCTCCGTGCTGACCGAGAGCTGGCCCTTCGGGCTTCACATGTGTAGAATACATAACTTCCTAGCCATTTGCCACAAGTATGGAAGTATTTTCACCATCACCGCCCTGACTGTTGACCGTGTCCTATCCGTGGCTAAACCAATATGGCATAAAAAGTTCTTTTCTAAAAGTTTTTGCTACCTGACCTGCGCTGTGATTTGGGCTATAACAATACTAGGTAGTCTTCCGGCCATATTCTTCAGCATCGGTGATGAAAACTTCTGCGGATTGTTTGATATTGAGGAAATCGGCAACGAAACCACTATTGGAACACATGTCAACCATGGAGAAGGGAGATATAATTTGACCGAAAGTAAATGGATTAATAGATCATCTCTACCAGTTGTAGGCCATGAACATTATGGAAGTATTCCAAACTCCAGTGAGACATTCGCATTATGGAAACAGTCGGTGTTCACAGTAGAGTGTATCACTGTAACTATTTTAGTGATGAGCTATTTTATTCCCCTCTGTGTAATTCTGATTTCCAACATAATAATTGTACGGAATGTTCAGAAATCCCCGAAAGTAAAATCTCCCAAACTGTACCGGATTACACTCACGGTGGTCTTAGTATATTTCCTAACTTGGACGCCACTCGTTGCTGATGAGATTATCATATTGGTGGCTGCTCGTCAGATGAATTTCGAGCTCATGAGCAAATGCTACAGTATTATGCCAGTCGTGTATAGCTTGGCCTATACAAATAGCTGCATAAACCCTATTATATATGTTTTGGTTGGCACGCAGGTCAAGACAGGACTGAAAACATTTATTAGCACAGGGAGGCTGAGATCTTCAGGAAGTTCTCAAACTACTCCGACTCCTCAACAATCAATTTGAACTAAAGGGAAGGTTGTAAATATAAGAGCAGTGGAGATATCGGACCACATGGTCCATTTGAAGGCTATAAAAAATACATCGACCCCACACTGAATAAGCGGCCATGCCCAATGTATATTTCAATGACACCGACATCATGTAAATGATACAAGAAGACCCAACTGGATTAGAAATGGATGCTCAACTTCATATCTCCTCTGCATCGTCTCCCACATGGACAGTCCAGTATGGCTCCTATGCTTTACCTAGGCTCATTTAATACTATAGAACTTGAAGGTCCTTCTATCACTTTCCAAATAGTGGCCTCTGTTTATTTAGTAATAACCCTATTAGTTTCAGTAGACCTGTGTGATTATATACGTGTTTATTATCATTATATGTGATTTATAGCGAGTCTGTAGTTTACGTGGCTATAACAATGAAGGGAAAACATAACATTATTTTGTAAATGATTATTTATTGATTTATATGGCACCATCATATTATGAAACAATGTACAAATGGTAAACAGGATATAACACAGAAACAAAAGGAGTTTAGAAACCAGAAGATAACCATAATATGAACAAACACGAAACATGGCGGTGCATGGGGGAGAAGAAGGATGTCTTACGATCATGGAGTCTGTTAGGAGGTTAAGGGGAATTGAGAAATAAGCCAAGGGACTGGTCGGTGCTTGTCAATGAGAAAAGGGCCCTTGAGTCTCGTGTAGAAATGGCTCCAGAGACACGAGGGCTGAACAGGTTTTGAGCATGCCAGGACTCATCTCTGCCACTTTGACCGAATCCCCTTCTGACATTCTCTAACGCCATGGTGGAAAAATCCCGAATACCCTTGAAGGACAATGAAGATAGTAAACCTTCCAGTGATCGTGCCTCCTTTGACTGAACTACACGGCTATACCATCTCGGACTGGCACACCAGGCATACGATGGCCGTCAGCGCCAAACATCTACCTTATATGCTGCTCCAGATGCATATCTGGTGTTATAATGTGCGGCCAGCAGCTGGATATGGCCACCAATTGTGCCATCAGGTGGCCGCTGGCCTTAGGGTGCCAGGCTCGCCTCATCACTGTGTGTTCACATGCTAAAATGATGTGCAAACGTCAATGGCCTGGAAATACTGGAAATGGCCTGTTTATAGCTTAATATCCCAACCTAAATGGCAGATCAAGTGAAGGGGCTACAGTAAGTGCTCATAGCAAAGACTAAGCATTAAAAATGAATAAACTCATCTTTCTTTTTTCTCTGTTAAGTGTCGATCTTCCCAAGTAATGCTTTTTAACTACAGGAAACGCTTATTAGATACAAGAATAAATGGCGAATTCCGAGTTATTCCATTAACCTCTCATCTCTAGGGATATAATTAACACTAGTAATTGAGGTGAAAGCTGATAAGTAGGAGAACATCTTGAACCAGGACCTCAGATGGTAGAAGAATTTTGTAAGCTTTGGTACGACTTTTCAGACGCAAGAACATCGTCAGTAGCTTCAAAGACTTAGGTAAGAAATTTAGGATATGATGCTAATTTGACATTTTCAGGATTTCTAATTAAGTCTTTATTTATACGATTCGAATTTGCTAATTAGATCTCTCATTATTTGTGTTCTGCGCGTTTGCCTTCTATATAAGTTTTGTCGTTGAATAAATGGAATCAAGCTGTCAATTTTCAAGGGTGTAGTTTAATAACATTCATTGTCTGGTGGAGAATTTTTAGAATCCCATTGATTATGATAATTAGTTACCTTTAATTGAATAAAAAAATAATATATACATATATATATATCTATATATATTATATATATTTTTTTTTTTTTCTTTCACCTGTAGACTTAAAAGGTTTTTTTAATGGGACATCTGGTTGCACTAATCTGTAATTCTATATTTCTATAGTAATCATTACAAAATTTGTATCAGACAAAAAATAATAAATTAAATAATAATATATATATATATATATTATATATATATATATATGTAATATATAACTACATTTCAGATTAAAACACTATACACAGATAATATGGTATTATCTCACACTTGTGTGAAAAAAAGGGTTAATTGTTAAAGAATGTTAAACATGATAATTTGGAGTAATTTACTGCAATGGAGATAACTTTTATTTTTATATAGTGAAAATATAATATTTCATTGTATATTTGCATAAAGTGGTTAAATGTGAGCATTTCACTTTTTGTCATCAATCATCATTCCCTGGTACATTTGGATGATAAGAGGAGGATTTCTGTGCTCTCTAATGCTTTCCGGATCTTAATTTTACCATCTCAGTTTCATCCTCCCTGGAGTCAAGGAGCCGCAGTTTAAAATATGGACTAACGTGTTTCTGAGTTATAAAGCCAGTACACTGCATGTCCAGTACTGTGCGGCGGAGATCCCGGTTTAGGATTTGTAAATTAATACATATTGAGCTCATACCCTCCAACGTTCCAGGTGCCCAAATTGGGGTTGGGAAGTCTGGCAAGGGCTGATCCACCACTTAAATCAGACAAGACAGGGTAAACGGTAGACTTGTGCATTCGTATTCGGGCAGGCATGAAAACGAACACAAAGGGTGCGTTTTTGTTGTTCAGCTCAAATACCGAAGAAACGAACATGGCGGCGGCAAAACTTATACGAAGACGAAGACACACAACACAAAGAATCTTCGTGTTCGTCTTTGTTTAATCTCCCTGGTCCCTTCCCTATCTAGCAGCATTGCAGGGGTTAACGGGAGCGGAGATACGTAGGTTCCCCGCCAGGAGTTAAAGGGCTGTGCGAGGCACTCTATTGGTCGCCGGCAGGGGCCTCCTCTGGCATCAACCAGATTTTTTTCCCCACGCGCTGCTCTGCGGGGTCGAGATCTGTCTCTGTTTCTAATATTTTTTCCCGTTCTTTCAGGTTTCAGCCATGAGAACGGAGAATGTGGCCGTCCAATACGCCAGCTTTATATTACACATCCTCACCTGTGTCATCGGGGTGCTGGGCAACGCCACCGTTATGTATGTAAGTGGTTTTATAATGAAGAAAAAAAAGTCTAAAATCTGGTTTCTGAACCTGGCCGTAGCGGATTTCGTCTTCGTCCTGTGCCTGCCGCTGAATGCCGTGGCAATATTTACGAGCAACTGGCCTTTCGGGCCCCATGTGTGTAAACTGTATCACTTCCTTTCTACATGTAACATGTATGTCAGTATATTCACAATTACCGCCTTAACTATCGACCGGCTCCTGTCGGTGGCCAAACCCATCTGGCATCATAAGTTCTTCTCCCAGCGGTTCTCTTACTGGATCTGTGCCTTCATTTGGGTGTTAACGGTACTGGCCAGCCTTCCGACATTATTTTTTAGTGTCGAATACAAGACAGCTGAACACACGGAATGTAGACTGTTTGATATTGGACATATTAATAATGATGTCAATAAGGACCAAACACTTGATGACTACAGTTACTTTCCAGAAAATTCCTGGATTTATGACGAAAACCAAACAGAAATAAACAATAACCAATCACTGAGCCCTGTTGATGGGCCAAACTATTTTTTCAGTGGACTATGGATACCAGAGACAAACCTAACAGAACCGGATATTAACCAAACCTCAAGGGGACTTGATGGAAACACTACAGGGGTTTGGGGCTTGAACAGGACGATGTTTGACAATCCAGGCAAAACATTTTATAGCTTTCCGGCAATTCCATTTGAAATTCCAGAATGCATTGGCAATGACTGTTTTACTGACGTGACCCTCGATGTATGGAATAGAATGGTGCATATAACAGAGAGTATTATCTTACCTCTTTTAGTCATCGGTTACATTATCCCTCTCTGCACAATCCTGATTTCCAATGTAATAATTATCTTGCAGGTTAGAAAATCCCAAAGAGAAAAGTCCTCTAGACTGTATCAGATTACAGTGACAGTGGTGGTGGTCTACTTCCTAACGTGGACACCACTGGTTGTAGGCCAACTCACGTTACTGGCGTGTGCTCGAAGTATGGACTTTGACCTAATGAAAAAAGTCTATATGGTTATGCCTTTACTATACAGCATTGCCTATACTAATAGCTGCTTAAATCCTATTATATATGTGCTGGTTGGCAAACAGGTTAGGAAAGAACTTATAGAATTTGTTAGCTCCGTACGACAGAGCTCTTCCAGGAGTTCCTACAGCAACCCAAGCAGTAAAGTTTCAAGCGGCTCAAAATAAAATATTGGACTCATTCATGAGATTCTGATAGTTTTCGGGATATTACCATTGATAAATATTATGTTGCTGTTCTGGATCTTCCTGAAGGCCTGAAGTCATTGTTTTTTTTAAGAACGTAACAACTTTGTATTACCATGTATCGTATTGTAATAAAACTGCTTGCTTACCAGATGGTGGGCCATTCTCTACTTGCCCCCAGAGAAATACATTCAAAAGGGGCTAAGAAATAGTTTGTGGAACCCATCAGTGGGACTTAACAGAAGTCATTATGAATGATAAAACTGTCCATAAATGTCAATGGCAGAAAAAAGAAACTTGAAAAATCTTGTGATGAATCTGGTGAATAAAACCCAATCCGGGAAGATTCTACATGACCAATATCAAGCAGATATAATAATCCAAAAGAGTTGAAAAGGGAAAAGTGTGTCTGAGATATTTTCGCAACCACCTTCAGGACCTCAGAGGTCTCGTCTTCAAATAAAATCAAAAAGAGTAAAAATGCATGTAGCTTTACATCTTTTTCTATGCTGGCCCAAGAAAAAGAATTACCTACGACTAAAGTGTCCATCTTCACACACAGCAGTATGCTTTTCGTTATCTAGATATAGTTAGGTAATGACTAATTGTAGGACATTCTGGTGACTCTTGTGTACATGCCCAACCATTTCAACCAGCACTTGTTATGGTGGCTGCCTATGCTGGTAATTAGTTCATTAACCTTTGTTTCCATGGACCTTGGCATATCAGACTTTGGGTGGAGAACATAACCCATTTATATCATTTATTCGTAAGGCAAGACCAGATATCTTATATCTTTTCCTGAACCATAACCCAATAAAAATACAAGAACATCTTTTGGCATAGAGATATTTTACCCCTTACGTTTATTCTATTAAGCCTTCCTTCGGTTGCATTTAGTTCCTGAGTGAAGCTACTTAGCGCCATATGTCCCTCATCTTTTAGAGGTTATCATTCTGGCTTTCTAATCAACCATCTAATCATGGTCACTGACTCTACTTAACAATGCCAAATGCTCTCCAACACTTTAATATGTTATCACACTCACCAAATATGCGGATTGACAGACAAGTAATAGGTAAGTAATGAAATGCCAGCTACTCTCAACAGTCACAACATCATAATGCTCAGCATGGACGCCACCAACAGTTTTCTTGCAACTGTATCACTCAAACGCTTCTCCATCAGCTGCCGATGGCTGCTCCATCACAGATTGGGCTATTCTATATCCCCCAGTGTTCAAAAGTATGCTTATAATTTGCGTTTTTAACTAGTGTTTGTGGGGTGGGCGCTGATTCCCTGCTTTGTTGTATTTCCATTTTCCTTGCTTAGTTATACACACAAATACTTCAACATACACATTCGCTCAGATGCTCTCCCTTAGATCCACTTGGGGTCTGTGCCTCCTAAAGTTTAATTTTAGAAATATTTACCCCTTTTTAGTCCCTAAAAAGGGAAAGGGGAGTTATAGGGCACCCTAGAATCCAGATTAATTTATTTACCCCAACCAACCATGCTGGGGGGATGGACAATCATTGACTCACATTGTTTAATAGGAGGTCCCAGGGACCGTTGTTTATTTTATTTATTATTTATTTAACTTTTTTTCTTAGGTGAATGCGTATTGCGAAGAATGGGGATATTATGAGTATTAGACGAGGGCATGTCAATTCTTGAACTTGCATACGTCATCTGAATTGAGCCTGGGTTAAAGTCGCAGGCCCTCGCACACAGCCATCATTATTGCGCAGACATACAACCTCCATTGAGTCTGGTCAGTGGGTTTTTCGTGAATAGTCCGCTCCTCAGTGAATTGATCCAACTGTGACCACAGGGCAGGTAATAATCACCATTAGAACGTCCTCCCCCAATTCGAAGAACTTGGTTCCTGTGCACATGGCCTGTTTTGATGACTGTGTTTGTAATGGCGGACAGAGGAACCAAGATGGTGGCTGCACTTCAGAAGTTGGTTAACATTCTGATCTAAATTGGCAGAGGTGCGGTGACAGAGATGTGAACACACATGATGATATACACATGCCCAGGGAGACCAGAGAAGTGATCAGGACAACCGGATGGGTTAACCAAATAACGTCCACCATGGGGGCCAAAAGGAAACCTGAGTGGTTATGTATGTGCACTTTACATAAAAGGCAGAAAATCCCAACATGTTAACGTGTTAAGGATCCATAAATGCAGCATTGAACGCTCTCTTCTAAACGCTCCTGCAAAAAAGAGAGAGAAAGTAAGTAAAATACACTTTTAGATAGTACAAAAAACAGTAATATTTTTTTTCTTTTTTTTCCCCTAAAACATTAAAAAAAAAATAAGCATAAAAATGGTTTAAAACAAGGAAAGCATTTAGGAGAATGTTGACTGTATTTAGTTTTATAAATGTAAAAGTAATTCATTATTTATACATAGAGTAAAACATAAATTTGTTAAAAAAAATGATAATTTCTCAAAAGATTTTGACTTCGTGGATGATAAAATAATACGGATAGAAAAGTCCATTTACCTCATCAATATGTACAGGCAGTACGTGAAAATTGTTGGCTGTTGATGGATGACTAAAAAAAAAAGAAAACATTAACAAGAACGTTAGTAAAGACATTTTATTCCCAAGATAAAAGCATCTTAAACATTATTTATCAGCCGCTCTATCATCTATCTGCTTTACTGAATATATTAGGGGAATAACGATTAAAAAGACCAATTATGCTCATTTTTGTCGGTGTGCAGGGCAGATTAATTGAATTGAATTATTTTGGTATAAAATGGTTACTTTAGTATTTTGTCACTTAACCTTATACAGGTATTGGAAGATAAGCTGGTGCCCGGCTCGTTACACCTGATTATTTTACCTTTTCTATAACAATTAGTTACTAACTTTTCTATATTAGACACTCACCGTCCTCGAGAACTTCGGTCAATTCTTCTTTCTGCAAGAAAAGAGACATTTAGCAAAAAAAAAAAAAGATCTCCAGTTTATGGTTTCCACTCAACCAACACGATGTCCGTTGTGATGTTTCTTACCATGACCTTCAGGTGTTCTTTACGTCTTCGGATTTTATTGACATATTCTTCACTGTGATAATAAAAAAAACAAAACACCTCTGTTTAGATATTTCTGAAATAGCCAAATGTTGCTATAAAATACACCTAATTTAATAAGTTTCTTAAATATTTCAATATCTACTTACAATTCTTCTGGGGATTTGAAATCTGAGGAATAAAAACAGATACAATAATCAGAAGGGTGAGAAAGATCCTAATACTTTTACAAATAAAATATCCGACTTTTATTAGCCTTTATTGTTGTTATTAAACTTTGGTAAGTTTTAACAATGGAATTAAAATTAACTGCAATAGAAGAATAAGGGGACCTAATACCAGGCTTACAGTCATACTATATATAAATATATTATATTATATATATTGCACCTCTGTGGATTCCATAATGTATATAGGGGCACTTACTACTCTGTCACCTAAAGGGTTATGTAGGAGTGATGATTCAAAGAAAGTATACTTACATGTTTTAATATTTTTTGTCTTAATCTGTGAAAAAAGCAATGAGGAATTGTGAGAAAGCAAATTATGAAAAACAAATATACAGGAGACATGTTATTAGTTACGTCGATGACATTCAAGATAGAAAGGATAACTGTTACACGGAATATGATAAGTATATACGGTATTGAATGGACGTCTCATTTCGGCGAGGTCTCTGCCATTAGCAGTCGCTGAAGCCCCTTTGCCGGTGACGGCTCGTTACATATAAAGGATAGGAGCCGGTTGGATGGAAGCGGACCGTCCGTCGCTGGATCAATAACCCCGATCACAGACGCAGATCATTATTAATACTTTAATACAAAATATACTGACAGTTACCTGAATATATTCACGAGCCTGCAGAGAAAAGAGAAAAAAAACATATTGATGTCAATATTTATCACATTGTTTCCACCATAAGTGAGTCCCACCTAAACCCCCCCCGATGTATCTCAAGTTATTGGATCCAGCCCTTTCCTGGGGCAGAGGCCAGAACAGGTTATTTATTACCCTGTTGTGATCGGATGTACCATATGGCCAATGTACTGCCCCCATGGATCCATTTTGGACTGTAAAAGGCTTAAATTCACTTACCATTCCACGCAAACTTCTTAAAATAAAAGTTTCCGCCATTTTCGAAATCTGTAAATAATGAGATCCAATTAGACTTTTAAACAATCACATGAAAGATTCCCAATAAAATCCCTGTAAACATCTTTTGAATGTTTCCCTTACTTATCCCAGTCCTTATTTTTACATTGACATCATTTACAATGTTTCATTTGTTACATCATGACCTCTTTTTTTTACTTAATCTTAAATTACAGCGGGCTTTGACATCAAGGTGTCTCTAAAACCAATGCTGCCGTATGTAAAATACCCAATTCTGCCATATTTAACACAACTTCATATACATGTAATATCCTATTAAATATCCTAGGCTGGTAAAGAGGTTTATTAACCCTTGTTTCCATGGTCATTTGGGTATCGGACATTGGGTCAACAACGATCATCTTATACCTTTCCCTGAAACCCAACCCAATATAAATTCAATTAAGACCTTTAGCATAGAAATGTGTTTCAATTAAGTCCTAACCCTGAAACATGATCTACTAGATGTTTCTCCCTTTCTCAAATAAACCTATTTAGATCTGTATGTTGCCCAACTTTCTGGCTTTTATGTTTTATTAAAAGTGGCTACTGATTGCTCTACTTTTACCAGTTTGATGGCTTCATCCACTTACCAAATATCCAGAGGCTGCCAATCTTCACAGTCACCGGAGTCAAAGTGAGAAACTAACTGAAGAGCCTTTAGAACCTGACAGTGATGACATCACAGTGCTCAGCCTTGACATTGTTGTTTTCTAGTAACTTCTACTTCTCCACTAGCTAGCATCATTGAATCCCTTTATGTATTTAAATGTTTTATCACATCCTCTCTTATTTGTCTCCTCTGGGCTATTTATATTGAGATCCCCAAAAACATGATGTTTGTGTCGTGGCACTTGCCTGCCCTGGGTTTTGATTCTCAGGACTGCCATGACTGAGCATCCTCAAACATGACATCTAAAACAAATCATTGAAACAAATCAACACACACATGATATCATCTGTGCAAATTATTGACAATCCACATTAACATTTTGTTTGGAACAAAAAGTGTTACATATCAGTAACTATGTAACAAAGTTTGAGAAAGGGTCCCATCACTCTTACACCTCATGGAACGTTAATTTACCTTTTATACAGAGCTCTCCATGATCTATATTTTGGTAAATATACGTATGTCAATATCGTCAATTCGCCAAATTTTCAAAAAATGAAGCCAGACCCACAACAAAATGGAGGAAAACCAAATTTAATCCAAATTCCGCGGCCTCTTCTACTCTCTCTGAACGTCTCCTCACCTTCTCTGCCAAGCCCTTCTGCTTCTGTGTCTCGCATTTTCTTTTTCATCTCCTTGTTCTTCTCCCATTTCTCTCTTCTTTTTTCGCCTGCATCTCCACGGACATAACCTCAGTTATGTCCATATGTCAGCCTAGGGCCAAACATTATCGTTCTTTGGACCATCTTCCGGAGATTTTGAAAGGAAGAATATCCATGAAGGTTGTTCTAGACACCTCATTGAATCCTACTCCAGAAATTGATTCCACACTTATCGCCAATATATTATGAAACCATTAAAAAAAAACATGAGAACGTGTCAATTCTGAGGTTTTTTTAATTATACAATGTTTGAAATGTAATAAGGTCATGACAAAATAAGTTGAATAGCCTAACACATAGGACATTTCTAGATTCATTCCTCCCTACACTGATCTTTTATAAAGTCCACAGGTGCTTGTAGAAGCAAGAAGATCCCTTGGTTTATGTAGGTTTATAAATAATGTGAAAGCAATACTATGATAGGATATTCCATATGCGGCGGTGGTGTTGTCTTCTGAGATGACCTTCTGAGATGTTCTGAGGGATGTTAATGATAAAGGACTTCTGATGCCCAGATATTCTCATAAACCAATCAAAAAACTGTCTACTATTTAACATGGACATAGGATACCTCTAGATACCTCTAGATTGTAAGCTCCTTTGAGCAGGGCCATCCTCACTGTTGTTTCCATAAATTAAATGTGTATGGTATTTACTATCTGTTATGTCCTGTCTACCCATTGTACAGAGCAACAAATAATAATAATAATAATAACAACAATAATTCCTGTCACTTTACCAGAACTGCATATGACATGTCTGTGATTTTATTCTTATTTATGCATTGTCTGCATGATATATAAATATATACATATATATAAATATATACATATATATGCAATATTTCAACATAAAAACAAGGGGTTTAAACAATAATCACATTATTATTAGTAACACAACAGATAGCCAAGTGACTTGTCCACTTTTAATATGTTCCCTAGTTGTATTCTTTTGGCTTTTTTTTTTTTAAATAAATATTCGTCTCGATTAATTGCAACAATTCTACATCTGGCCAGCAGGTGGCGCTGTGACCCTCAGCTGCTTCTTCGCCTCGCAGCCGCCTCTATCCCTCCACTTCCGCCTTCGTTGCTGGTATAAAGCGTGTTGTGGATCTCCTGTGTACGTTGTCAGGTCGTTCCCCGCACCTGGTTCTGTTTGTGTCTGGCATTTTTTTTTGTTCTTTTCTGTAAAAAAAAAAAGGCGACGTATCTGTCCTTCCGAACAGCACTTTATTGTTTATTTATGCCATTGATACTCTTAGGTATATTAGCATTATGTCTTTTGGTTACCAAGAGCTAAGGCACTGTGCCATTGGCACTCATGGGGTTAACACGTATCATTCCATGAACATTATTTCATTTAAGTCAGTGACTTACACGTTTGCAGATATTTTCCTGCTTTGCATTAATTAATATGCAGGCATATAGGGTGTGCATGGCTAACAGCATTTTATGCTTTTTTAATCTAAATAAAACATCCAGGCTTGTGTCTTTGGCGATGTAACGCCGTCTCTCAGCGGCTATTGCCTGGAGTTTCAGCGGTGTTTGTAAAAGCATTTTAACCAAAATGACATTAACAAACATCAAATTTCAATAATTGGTTTATAATAAGGGTATAGTATTTTACCCATTTTTTATATACATAACCCTGTGCTTCAAAATAAAAAATATTATCAAGTAGGTTTAAAAGTTATATATACATATATGTATGTGTGTGTGTATATATATATATATATATATATATATATAGTACAGTGTGTACATACATAAGATTCATGCTTAAAAAATAAAATATAATCAATTATTTACAACCAGTTGTGTATTCTGAAAAAAGGAATGGATAATTGAAACCCATCATTACTCCCCCAAAAAATATAATCCTATAAAATAACTTGGGGTGAAACATTTACATTGACGTATGCAAAATTATATGCGGATGTCCTAATTAAAGATTTTGTTCCATTTTAGTTAATTAGGGGCTCTAGCATGTATGGAAAATAAGCTTTGGCAGATACATTTTTTTTTTAATGGCAACAACGTATCGGGGTCGGCTTTTGTATCGCTTGGAATTTTAAATATGGAAAAATGTTTAATAATTTGCCTTCTAGGCAGGGTAGGATGCACCTAATGCTGCGTTAGTTATAAGAGTCTTAAATATGACATTTAATATTATTATTTTTCTCGTTCTTTCTTCCCTGCACAGAGTCATGGAAGCTTTGAAAATGTTCAGGATTTTCCGGAAGGCTATGCTTCGGCTGCCCCGAAGACGTGTTTCTTCCAGCAGCACAACTGCAATGAAAGCCGTAAACCGGAAAGAAGAATTCTCCTCGAGGCTGGCTGCAGGACCCAACCTAAAAGAGTTTTTAGCTAAGAACACCCCTCCTGCTGAAACTTCTCCCCATGTTGAGGAGGATCCCCCTCCATATATCACATCTAGTGCTTCACTGTCTGCGAACAACAAAGGTGTGTGTCTGATGCTGGTTGCTTGAGGACTATGCCTTCTGCTGGTCAAATAAGCTCATTTTCTGAATATACCAATGTGATTCTGTGCGTTCTTTTTCCTGTTATCCCCTTACCTTTAATATGTACGCTGTCACTTATTTTTAAAAGGACGGTTTGTCTCTGAGAGTCCCACTAAATAAAAACTCATATTAAAGTGAGTAACTTAACATGGATTCTCAAAAAGAAAAAGGATGTGCTGATGTGAGGCAGATGCTCCAGTTTCAATAGAGACACCATGAAAATGTAAAGGGACCATGCAGCTATCATGTGTATTAGAGGACATAGGACACAGTTTATTAAGAATATCTAATTTCATTTAAAACTTTTTTTTTTTCTTTTCCTTTCTTGAAGTATATCCTGAATCGGAACCGTCATTTTACACTTGCTCATGAATCTCTCCCCTGCTCTGGCAGCCTGTAGTATCATATTTATGTATTTTAGTGTATTTGGAGACCTATGGCTGTCAGATGAATGTTAATGACACAGAAATTGCCTGGTCAGTCTTACAGAAAAGCGGCTATGTTAGAACTTACTCAGCAGGAGAGGTGAGTGGTGCTTCAGTTAATGCAATTCTCAATGCATTCTCATATTCTAAGACTATTATGTAGGAGTGACTGTTCTTTTGAAGGACTTTATAATATTTAATTCTGATCTACTTGTTCTTTTTCCTTTTTTTAAGGCTGATGTGATCCTGCTTGTCACTTGCTCTGTGAGGTAACTTATAACTGCTTTTTGGTGTCATAGGTATGGGCTGCGATCTCCTCTTTTTCTATCTGGACCAGGGGGCTGGATAGGGATCTAGGGGAGCAGTAACTGGTGGTCTTGTGGCAAGTAGCAAAAACATTTCTGCCTTCCATAGGACAGACCTTTTTTTCTTTTTTTTCTCCGTTGCGTTTCATCAATGACAGTGGGCACTGAGTGAAACACCTGTGAAACAATCTCCGAAAACCTGGAAAGGGTGCTTAGGAGCAGGACAGCTTAACACAATGTGCAAAACAATGTCCAACATTCAGAAATGTAAAATAATGATTTTCCTTTCTTTTTAATCTGAAAGTTAATTTTTTTTAAACGTCAGGGAAAAAGCTGAACAGACTGTCTGGAACCGGCTCCAGCAGCTCTGTGCTCTAAAGAGAAAACGCTGCAGGTCGAAAGGTCCAATGAAGATAGGAATTTTAGGTAATGTGTTCCATGTTTGATTGTTTACATGTTTTAAGCATGAAACACTGTCTTTACAGTCAGGAATTCAGGCATAGTTGCTGTAATTTGCCTAGCGTGTATTCATTTTGATCCCTTGATCTCTAGGATGCATGGCGGAGCGGTTAAAAGAGGAGATCCTACAGAAGGAGAAGCTGGTAGATATTTTGGCTGGCCCTGATGCTTACAGGGATCTCCCTCGTCTTCTCGCGGTGGCAGAAACTGGGCAGCAGGCAGCCAATGTACTTCTTTCTTTTGACGAGACTTACGCCGACATTATGCCTATACAAACCTCTGCAAATAACATCTCTGCTTTTGTGTGAGTTCATTCTGAATATTTGAGTTCCAGCTCCCCTCACCTGTCTCCATGTTAGTTTGAATATTCAGTGTCTGCAAATCTGTGCTATGGTGAAATTGGTATAAAGGTGAATTTAATGGATGACAGTCAAGCATGTTATCAGATCACCCTACAAAGAGAGAGAGAGAGAAAAAAAGTATAGAACAAATCCTAAAATGGAATTGGAATGAAATTAAAATGGAATGAATTAATCTACTTAGTTCACAAACCATTCCATGTTTTCTTGCCCATAGTTCCATCATGCGTGGTTGTGACAACATGTGTTCTTACTGTATTGTACCTTTTACCCGCGGACGGGAGAGGAGCCGGCCAGTTCATTCCATCCTGCAGGAGGTCCAAATGCTGTCTGATCAGGTGACACGATTGTCTTTGTCTGATTCCATCTTATTTTAAGGCATATAGGATGTTATCACATCTTGTGTGAAAACACAGCTGTTCGGCAAATTTCCCATGCATTTTGATTAACATATAAGACGGCGTGTATAGAGCCAGATTTTCGGGAACTGTAAGTCCCCCTGTGTCTTGCTGGAGGCTGGCATCTCCAGAGGATCCAGATATGGCAACCAAGTGTTATCCCTCAAGGGCAGTCATCCATGTGACTTGGAAGAGCAGTGGTGGCGTTAAACTCACCTTTTACTCCATTTTAGCCCTTTGTATATTTATGGGTTGGTTAATACATTTAAGGGACTTTTGTTATGTAAAACCTAGACGCAAATCTCCTTTTTTTCTTATTTGGGGTCTACTCTCAATACACGCAGGGCGTTAAAGAAGTGACTTTACTGGGACAGAATGTTAACAGCTACCTGGACAGCTCTTCGGTCCCATTCAGCGCTCCAGCAGCCTCTAAACTAAGCCGCGGCTTCAGCACAATCTACCGACCGAAAAAAGGAGGACTGCGCTTTGTTGATCTCCTGGATCAAGTCTCAAGAATCAATCCAGAGATGAGGATACGTTTTACTTCTCCACATCCAAAAGATTTCCCTGATGAGGTACAGCGTTTCATAGCCAACACCCAACTTTTAGGAGCGTAAACGTAAAGGGAAAAGGAATTACCCAATCAAGCCTTGTGAATACAGCTCTTATAAATAGATCCTTTGGCTATCTGTGATGAAATGCATTAAATTATTTTCAAGGCACTATTACAGCCAGGATGCTCACGAGGAATAACATTTTTAATGTTTCTTTTAGATTATTGTACATGTACTTGGGCTATACCAATGCAGTTAGAATGCAAGTTGTTTATCAATAAGTGACTTCAGTGTATTAAAAACTACTATTGACTTGCATGTTTTTTGAGGAATGACTTATTTTACAGGTGTTACAGTTAATTTGTGATCGAAAGAATATTTGCAAACAAATTCACATCCCAGCACAGAGTGGAAGTAATAGTGTTTTACAGACAATGCGTAGAGGGTGAGTGCTTCTAACTTCCTTTTCTAGACATTTTCCACAAAATCCCTAAATATCTCCTAGCTAATCTCCCAGCCCCCCCCCCCCCCAAGTCACTGCCTCTAGCCTATCTTAAGTCTTCTGTATGATAGCAGGGGTTTATACGAGAATCCACAGGATCGCGCCAGGATTTAAAGGTCCGCAAGAGCGACTCTATTGGTCACCGGCAGGGGGCTCGCCTGGCATCAACCAGTGAAAAGCAGCTGCCCTCTCCCATTCACACTAAAGAATTGGAAGGGGCAGCTGCTCTTACGGACATTTTAGGCTAGAAAACCGTCGGAGAATGACGTTTTTCCGTTTTCCGAAGATGAATGCGAAGACTTCATGCTTTTAAATAGAATCATTTTATACAAATTTCATGTATGTTCTAAGCTGTGAGTAAACATTTTTCATTTAAAGATACACCAGGGAAGCTTACCTGGATCTGATACAGAACATTCGGCAATGTATACCTGGTAAGTAGCTTGTTTACTTTAGCACAGAGTCACTTAAAACTTTGGTGCCTTGTGTACAAGCTTGTGTCAGAAGACATGTTTTATTTGCGGGTATTCTCACCTATAATTATTGGTATTTTCCTTAAATGATTTTTATAGAATGTTTTGTAATGCCGCATTACAAAGGCCTACAGGGTATTTATTGTTACACTTGTTTCCTATGGCAGGAGTTAGTCTCAGCAGTGATTTTATTGCGGGTTTTTGCCAGGAATCAGAGAGAGATCACCAGCAGACCTTGTCCCTGTTACGCGAAGTCTCATACAACACAGCTTTTCTGTTTGCGTACAGTATGAGAAAGGTATATTAGATAAGCTTTTGTGACTACAGTTTGTATGGAAACAAAATGAGTTACTAATTTTTTATTTTTTTTTACTAGAAAACAAATGCGTATCATAGACTGGTGGATGACGTTCCTCCAGAAGTGAAGAAAAGAAGACTTGAAGAGCTCATTTCGGTCTTTAGGGAGGAAGCCACCAGGGTGAACCAGAGAGCTGTAGGCTGCACGCAGCTTGTGCTCGTTGAAGGAGTAAGCTCACCATTGACTTTTTTATTGACATGCATAGAATTAGCGTACTAAAATTAATTTAATGGGAAGTTTGCAATAAAGACTTCAGCACTGTGTTTATACTACAACAACAGCCTTGTTTTTTAATATTGTGAATTGTATGAGTGTTTGCATGTGGGACGTACATGGACGATTCTGTGATTTATACGCGAAGCATGTATTTTAGTCCCAACCGGATTTGCTGCCAACTGACCTGCCCGCCGTGCCCGAACTAATCCTTTGTTTTGTAGCCCAGTAAACGGTCGCCGACAGAGCTCTGCGGGAGGAATGATGGAAACATAAAAGTGATTTTCGCTGACACACAAGCAGCCGGAGCCTCTTCCGAACAGAATGGAATCCGAGCCCAGCCCGGGGATTACGTCTTGGTCAAGGTTAATAGCTAACACAGAGATCTTGTGCAGTGTATTAGTTATTTTCATTGTGGTGACAGTATTAATCCACTATAAAGTAATATTTAAGATAAATTTGTACATATGTTTGTATGAATAGGATAGTGACAGGGATGGACGGCGTAAAACATACACATACATTCACAAATAAAACAATCTGTAACCTGTAGATGGGAGGGAGGTGGATAGTGGGATGAGGGTCGTGTGTCATGCCTTCTGTTTTTTAAGAAAAAGTAATTTCTTCTAGATCACCTCTTCGAGCTCGCAGACCATGCGGGGGCAGTTGGTTGGAGTCACCACTCTTCAGGAGTCTCCCGCTTGTTCTGAAGTCTAAGAAAACTGAGATCTGCTCATTAAATTGGGAGCAGGCGAGGTAAAACATTTCAGCTCCTGTATGCTCTTGTTACTAGCCACAGAGTCTCCTTCTGAATCTCCCATCTCCGGTCCCAAAAGCATGTCTCTGTCAAAAGCCAAATTGAAGGGTTCACCTTTGACTAAAGATTCCAGGTAACCTACAAGAAATCTCCCCGAAATAACTATGTATTATACACAAACACCTCACCTTTTTCTGCTGTGGAATGTCATGTAGCATAGTTAGGTTGGTGCGTTTTATTAAATATGAGCTCACTGCAAATGTATGATTTCAGAAGACATTATATCATGTGTTACCCATTGAGGACTCCTCTATAGAGTGTGACCCAGAAGCTAAGCACGTGTATGTTATATTACCAATTACCAATAGCTCTATAGTTTACAGCCCAGAAGCTCTACCAATGGGAACGTCTTTATTACAGATGTGCCAATATGGAATGCTTAGCCAGTGGAATGTCATATGACAAATGGGCCTAAACAGACTGATCTGTGATAGATTGTATGACCCCAAAGCACAACCATTGGGCTGTCATGTGCTCGGTGTATAAGGCTAATCTCAGGTTCAATAAAATTATTTATTTTTATTTGTCTGTATCGTGCAACCACAACAATGTAAATGTAAGTCAAGGATGTTGCCGAGAATGGAAAATCTAGTGAAAAGTCTGACTGAATAAATGATTTGAGAAAAAAAAGTGTTTTCTGCTTCTGTGAGATCAAGATCTTAAATAAGTATCAGCAGATCAATTCCAGTGACAAAAAACTAAAGCTACTGGCAATTTCATAGGATGTGGGGGTACTTGGGATGAGTGACAGAATCCTCAACAAACTTCAGGTTATGATACCACATGTATAATTGGTTTTTATCATTGACGGTTCTGATGGGCTCCCCCTAAATCTTTGGGCTTTGGGAACCTAGAAATGTAGAACCCATCTGGCTACTTTCTAAATTAATGTTACAAAGTCACACCGTGAAAGTGACGCTTCACATGAATGCTCTCATCTAGCAAAAAAGTGAAAAAAGACGGATATCTCATAATCCATTGTCAATAAATGTACTCCGTACGCTCATTTAGGGTACATATACGTTTGTGCTTTCTGGAAACTCAAGATGGATCCTTCAGTGGATTTAAAATTTCTGGCAATTTCCTACACGGAATATTTGCCTTCAAAGTTTCTCTGTTCGGGCCAATGTTTGTACAGTTAATTAAAAAAGGAATACCAAATTAGATGAAGTTTATGTAGCTTGGAAGGAGTTGTTGCCACAATATTGTCAAACCAGTTGAATTGGTTTACTTGTACATCAGAACGGGTGCATTCTTTGTTTGCTCTCTGTTCTCATGGAAGGTTCGGCGTTCTCGACCAGAGTTACTACAGAAGAAATTTAGAATTTTATCTACCGGAATAGGCAACAGAAACATAGTTTGGAACGGATGAGCGAAACCCAAGGCCTCTGCGGAGAGGTGTACACGGATTTGTCTTCCTCTCTGTGTGACTCTGTTCTAGATCGATGGATATATGATGAAGTTCCTTTAAACTTTTTGCCATGTCCATGATAAATCTTAGCAATTCTCTCAAAAATTATCTCTCTGAATCAAAGCCACGAATATAAGAAGCACAGAAATGTATTATCTGATAAACTACTGTAATTAAATCGATCAAACGTGTAGAAGATGTACTGATTACTCGATCACCATTAAGGAACACTATAGATCTTACCTGGTTGATAGGAAGGAGAGTTGGAAAGACTTGCAGGTAGTACCTGACACTGAGTGAGGGG
Organism: Spea multiplicata; assembly: GCA_009364415.1. Classification (NCBI taxonomy): domain Eukaryota; kingdom Metazoa; phylum Chordata; class Amphibia; order Anura; family Pelobatidae; genus Spea; species Spea multiplicata. The sequence goes on from VKOC01003545.1 coordinate 28,828, forward strand.
GAGCAACTGACTAAACCCCGCACATTAAGTAGAACAGGGTCTGGCAGATTTATGGGGGTCCTCGTGGACCCCTGTCAAAGAAGTGCCATGGAACAGATTACTCGGGAGCAGAAGCCAGCGGCACAGGTAGGCTGAGGGGTCTGGTCTGTCGGAAGCGTGGTCACATCAGCCGAATAAGTGCCGTGAAACAGATGAGTTTAAATAGTTAAGAATCGTTGGAATGACTTCAAACATTAGGTGTGCACACCGTATTTGACATTGTATTATGAAGCCTTGGTTAGAATGATTATCCGTGCTGTAGTTTAATAGTTTATTGTTTGTTTTGGCATTACTTTTGGAAATTACATAAGATCCAGTTTGTTGCGATATGTCTGCAAGGTCCTGTCCTAAATCGTCATTTCTGAAGGTTCCAGTCCAATAATATTGATTATTAATTAGACCATGGGCAGCCTTATCGCAATGTTATTTGCTATGCGATTTGTCAAATAACGTTAATGTTTTCTTTACTTGGATGACTCTGTCCAGCTGAGTTGTCGATGCCCTTAAACCTGGCTTTGATCAAATGATGTGGAAAACGAAAAAATATCTCTGAGCTATAATCCACTTCTTTAGTGGACGCGCCGCTGTATTGCCCTCAGTTCCCATTAGGGCAAAGTGACAACGCTTTCGGTGATGTCCTCTCCCTCGATTGGGGGATCGGGCTGAGGACATCATCACAAGCGCCTCCAAGGAGGTACGGATGAACATAGAAGAGGAACGAGCAGGGAACAAAATCCATTGTCCAAAAACGGATGGGCCAACGGATTCCTGCGGGAACAGGGCCCTTCATTCCCCTTGTATCTGTATGTCAATTGCTGTATTGTACTTGCCGTTATCTGTAAAATGTTCAGCTTGTACAGCACTGCGGAATCTGTTGGCGCTTTATAATAATAGGGTTTACTCGCTAAAGAGAGAGTTTTAACGCCCTCGTTTCGCTATTCATTATAAACATTACGGCTGAGGTGGCCCTTTATAATATTTTACTGAAATGGGTAAGGAGAAGCAAGAAATCACATGGATTTAACTATATACTATACAAGATCAGTCGAGCTTCATTTTATTAACTGTATTAAATGGTAAAAAGGCAGAATTGGGAACGTGACAGATCCTCTTTTGAAACATTTTTTTTAATATGCAGGCAACTAGAAAGTTGCATAAAGTTTTTTTTTGCTGACACCGGACTTTTTGTACTATTTCACACCGATCTATCTGGATACATTTCCAGCCCCCAGACTCTTTCTTATCACGTAAGAATCATTGTAAAGCTTTAAAAAAAAAAAAATACCCAGAGAAGTCCATAAAACTTTGCTAACCCCTGTTTTTAAGAGAAAGTCCTAACTTTTTTCAGCTCAATGGCTCAATGTGCATTCAAAACCAACGTACAGAAAAACAGTGACACAATTCTTGTCTTGCAATCTAATCATTTATTCTGAAAGATACACGTTGTGTAGATGGTAGTTCTCATCTGCGGGATTGTGTGTATCCGTTTTACGCTAAAGCTAATTATGTTGCTTGTTCATTTGGGTAAAATCTTGCGCCCAGCAGAAGCAGCGGTATTTGATTGAGAGCTTCAGAAGATCCTTAATAACCAAAAGAGAAGTAGCCCTGAAAAGAGAGAGAGAAATTTATGTTCTAATTCCTTAAGCACTGGGGGGGGGCTATGGACACTCCAGTGTATTAACATCCTGAACTAAAATTCTTATGGTACCCTTAAGGATGTGTTGAAAGGGTCCAGGTGTTAGATCAGTCTCGATGCCAGGCTACTCAATAAAAGCTTCAAACATGGACACAAGAGGTCTATGTCTACATGAGCCTTCTAAATGTTAAAAATATAACGTGTGTGTGGGGGCAACAAAGGGGCTTCTTGCTTGCTGTGCTGTTTGGTTGAAGACTAATCCTGCTAAGAGTTTTAACCCTTAACAAATGGCTGTATTATCAGCAGGGGGGGGGGCACATGCCGGTGGTCTTTGTCGTCGTCTATCGCGTCAAGTCTTACTGCAACATCAGGAGGTAACGGAATTTCAAAAGGGATTGCAGGCGGTTTCCTTTTTCTACCTATTCATGGTTTTAATCGCACTTGTGATGGCTGCGTATGCAACAAGTAGAACTTACATCATTTGGTTCGATGTATGGCTGCGGCAGTGGCTGCGGGAGACCTATTGGTGCTGGCCAAGGAAACAAAATGTCAAGGTCACCTGAAATGAAAGACATGAAATTAGTAAGTGATCTCCCGTAATGATATTTAAAAAAAATGTTTGCTTACAGGAATGACTTTTTCATGGACATTTGTGGAGCGATTATCCTGTAATCATCACAGTAACACTTTGCACCACAATTGATGTTTATATAGAAATCCTAAAGGTCCCTCCAGATTTAATTTTGTAATTGTTTTGGAGATAAATTTACCACCAGGAATGAGATATTTGTGGCTGGCGCTTGAACAACTTGCGTTAATGAATTCTCTGTCCAGAACTTCTCTCCTCTCTGCTGTCCCAAACCTTATAACCTCGCAACCAACCATCATCGATCAGGAACTTATCAATAGGGGAGAAAATAAGGCACCAATATTTACTTTCTATCACCCCAATAATAATAAAAATATTTCCCAAGCAGTAACTATGTTTCTGTTTCGCCAGCCATTTCTATCACTTGCATTGCAATGTTTAGGTCATCAAAAGATTGCAAGCTCCTAAGATCAGGACCCTCGTCTCCTTCTGTACCAGCACGTTTAACAACTGTTAATGATTTTTTAATTGTCTTATTTACTTTCAATGTACCCTCTTGTAACAGTGCTATGGCATATGCTGCCGCTATATATATAAACGTAATGAAATGATCTGCGCAGTACTTTCATAAACAATGGCGGGTAGAAAAGTGAGGTGTTCCTACGCGCTAATTATTACAGCTCTCACTAACCCATACTATCTGAATTTGTATGAGTGGGCTATTCTGTATGGAAGTCATTTTTTTTAATAATAAGATATACTCACAGTTCGCTTGCAGAAGGAGGTCCAGAAGAAAGAGATCAAGTAAAGCATCCAAAACTGTCTTAAGCTGTGCCTAATGAATAGAAAGCGGGTTAATATATTAGAGGACTGATGTGCAGTATTACAGTATAATCAGAGATATATAATGGACAAAAGTATTGGGACGCCTGCCAATAGGTGTATAAAATTAAGCCCATAGGCAGCCATCTCTATGGACAGACGTTTGCAGTAGAATGGGTCGCACTGAAGAGCACAGTGTTGTCATAGTATGCCACCTTTGGCAGAAGTCAGTTTCTGCCCTGCTAGATTTGCCCCGGTCCACTGTAAGTACTGTTATTGTGAAGTGGAAATGTCTAGTGGCGACAGCTCAGCCACAAAGCACTAGACCGCGCACACTCACAGAGCCGGTCCGCCGAGTGTTGAAGAGCATTGTGCGTAAAAATGATCTATAAGCATCTTTTGCTACAAAGATCCAAACTGCCTATGGAGGCAACGTGAGCACAAGTGCTCGGGAGCTTCATGAAATGGGTCTCCACGGCCGAGCAGCTGCACGCAAGCTCAAAACCAAGCGTTGTCTGGAGTGGGCTCTGAAACAGTGTTAATAGGCTGTTTGGAGTGATGAATCAGAGGTTAACCGGGAGAACGCAAGCTAATGGAATGCATAGTGCCTACTACAAACGCTGGTGGAGCCCTGACCTCAACCCCATCGAACACCTTGGGGATGAAGTGGAAGCTCTACTGGATGAATGGGCAACAAGTCCCACAAAAACTCTCCAAAATCATGTAGGAAAGCCTTCCCAGAAGAGTGGAAGCTGTTATAGCTCCAAAGGGGGACCAACTACGTATTATGTCTATGTTTTTAGAATGTGATGTCATCAGAGCTCTTGTTGGTGTGATGGTCAGGTGTCCCAATACTTTTGTCCATATATATAGCCTATTTTGAGTTTAAACCCTTATTAATAATCTTCTATAGGGGACAATCCTGAAGTTAACACTGCCATGTAGCCATATGAAAGATTAGGAGTCACATTAAAACTTTTTGTTGTTACAATTTATTTAATCCGATTATAATAGTTTTAATTTAGGTGGTGGAAAAGAGCTGAAATATGCTTTTCCTGTGGGGGCATTAAATCAAAGGCTACTCATAGAGTTCTGGTAATAAAGTGCTACCCTCTGGGTCAAACCCAATGCCAAAAAAGGACACTTATACTGAATCTTGATTGTCTGGCACAGACTTTGGATGAATACGTACGTCATCACAGCCACAGGACGCATGAGGAGGGGACGCTGTCACCGTGGGTGGCTCCCTGAGAGTAAAGAATAGAAGTCAGATTATTAAAGAGAAACATAAAAGCTACATTTGTAGAAAAAAAAAATCATTAAAACATTATCTACCATCTCCACAGACAGAGATGATCTTTTTAAGTCATACTTGGTTAACAGACCATGTTTATTGTTTAATAAGTAAGTCTTTGGTGTTATTACGGACGGTGCCGACCTAGGACCTCGACCGAGTGTCTTCCGCCACAAATCTCTCTCACTTGTTACATGTAGTGGCTGCCTCGTGAAACGTGAGATCAAATCACGTACATCCTTTTGCCTCGTCTCTCTTTGTCAGTACAGAAAAGTTGATGCATTCAGACTAGGTTCATAACGCTCTTTGTCCAAGTGCCACTGAGACATCTCTTTAAAGACACCTAGCAATTGTTATACTTACGCATTGGAATCAATTTTAACTCCGACGTATCCACCATTTACATTAACGTTAGCATTCACTTTCGCGCCCTGTAATACAAAACATTATGGTCTAGACATCGAAGTAACTCTATGTTCAATCATAATTTCCTATTATCATGTTTAGTTTTCTTTTTATAATATTTTATGTAATAGTGTTTTATGTAATAGTCCAGCATTTAGTATGAGTAATATATTTAAAATATATATATTTTTTGCAATTTTACACAGGATAGACCCTGTGGGGTCTCAGCTATTATTGGAATAGGCATTCAGGCCCTGGTTAGGTATACAGTCGGCGTGAACGTTGTTCTCTCTGGTCCAACGCCGGGGTAACTCCATGTGCTCATAAAGAAAATGCTTAAGACGTAGTATTATGTCCTATTGGTCATTTGGGCCACTTCTTTTAGGATGTAAACCTTATCGTCTTTATGGGATTAAGATAGAGAGTAGACAAGCAGCATTTATGTAAGGGTAACTAGTTATGACACAAAGAAATACATATGTTTTTATTGATTTTGTTTATAATTGTTTGAGTACTCACAACATCTGCACTAGCAATGACTCCAAGGTTTGAAGAGGATACCTCCGCCTTCAAATCTAACCCGATATGGCTTCCAGCTTTAGTAACCAGAAACTTGGGTGAAGATTTTGACCACACCCTAAAGTCTAATAATCCTAAATCAACACCCTACAGAAAACAGAAAGTACTGTTAATTTTCCAACTATTAAAAAATAAAACAGGCAGCATTTGCATAACAATTTAAGTCAATAATACACATTTTTTTTATCCAATAATTATATTACATTTAGAGGAATCCAGACAATTTCAATGCATAATTTGGGTAAATAATATCCATATCCTGTTCTCTGTCTCAGCGCTTCATTTCGGCCCCTTTTTTATCTGATATAAATTGTATTTTTATATATATTTCTTTTCATTGACCCAACAGAACACGATATAATGTTACAAAAATACATTATGGCTTTCATTAAAGCATTGTATGTTAATTCAATTTACTTACCACAAAGAGGCCATCAAAATGGCCCTTGCCGATAGGATGCTGTGGAACAAAAAAAACAAAATATGATAAAAAGAAGTTGATTTTGGTAATTAGATAAAGCAGATCTTGGTTTTAGACAATTAGTAAGTGCTAATTTGCTCACCTCCTCCAGCCAGAGCTATCAGGTCAAGCAAGTCAATAAGATTATTTTGAACATGAATCTAACGCTTACACAACTCTTCGGTTATACTTACTTTGAAGTTCCATTTTAACAAATTAAGTACGCTGCTAACCAAGCCTTGGGGACAACAAATTGAAGTTTTGCGTCCAGCGGCTAACGGAACAGCGGGGCACGTGTTCTCAAAAGCCAGGTTGACGTTATTCACCACGTCTTTAACCTTTGAGTAAAAAAAAACAGAAATGTTATTTCTAATATTCAACATTGTTGTCTAATTATCTAAAAAAAAAATTACAAAACATTGTTGAAATGAGAACTACATTTCCAAATTAAAAGAAAAAAAAAATGAAGCCATTAAAATGAAATTGATAAAATCTGTTCATTGTTAAGTTGATGAAAGAAAAGGGAAAAGAATGGACTTACTGTGTGGGTCAGGCTAATGCCAGATTGAACAGCAGAGTCTATCGCCGTCTCTAATCCGAATATAACAGATCGACTTTTGGTTATGCCACCTGAAAAATACAAAAGAGACAATAAATTAGATAAAAAGCAATGGTTACCCAATATGTTTTGTGGGCACTAATCTCTACACGGTATTGACTGTAGTCTGGGGTAGATGAGGCCAGTTTTGAGACATACCCACAGTTTTTCATGGTTATTAAGACATGGACATCATCACCCCAGTCTGTTGAGGTTCAACATTCTCATGTCGAGGTTGACATACGGTTGGAACGCTTGGGATAAACACCCTGATGCTTATGTCAATGAATGTCATAATACATCATGTTCTTTGGGTTTTAAAGTGAAATGGTGAGATTCCAGATTATCGATATGTATAGCTTGGAAGAAAGAAGAGCTGGAGCAGTTGTAATAGAAACATTAAAAAGGGGTTTAACAAAGTACAGGAGGGACGTTTGGAGGAGAAACAAGAGGTCATAATCTTAAGACATCATAATCAGATGTACTGTATTGATGTTTCACTTTACTGAGAAGGTGGTAGATAAGTGGAACAGCCTCCTGGCAGAAGTATATTGATCCTTACCTTTCAAACCTTTCAAGAGAGTGTTGCAATGCTCAAGAATGATGTCGACCACACGATTACACTACAAAATAAAACAGCACGGTCACACACTTATTCTGTCCTTAGTGTTCTATGTTATCTAATATCTTTATAAGATGTATATTTAACAATATATGCTTCTGTAAGATCAATCTCCACCTAGGCACAGACCTATCTCTACGGGACTGTTAGGAAAGATCAGAGGAGCTCTGTAAACGGCCCATGTTCCCCACTGCCTGCAAAGGCTTCCAGGGACCAAAAATCAGGTATAACTCTCACCACGTTGGTCGAGTATATAAATGAGGGGACTCCATTTTTACCCAATGCCTTTCAACGTCTAATGTTACATCTCTAAATAGAATACCGGGGGCTTAGTCTGCGAAGAACACCAACGACTGTGTAATTGACATAGTGGAATGTGATATGTTGTTGTTGAAGCACATTGTAGATAGACATGAGCAGAAACCAAAAAGACGCGCTATTCCTTAAGACAAAACTAGACTACTGCATAACCTATTGTATTTAACGCTGAACTATTTTATTCTTAATTCTTAAAGCTTCCTAAACAGATGACACCGGCGCTTTAGTCTTTTTATTTCAACTTACGTGGGATTTAAAGGTTCCTGTCAGTGCAGTCACAATCGGATCAAGTGGTAACAAGATGATGTTGCTCCTAAAATATAATAATACAATAATAGACACAAAAAAGAAGATAAATTAGACAAGAATTTCTAGACAATAAATGTATCAGTTATTGTAAAGAGTTGTTTTGAGGACTCCCTGTTCATGTAAAGTACAAGGTTTCATAAAATGTACAGTGGTGTATTCTTTTTTTGGGGGGGTTTATTTAATAAAATAAGAGAAGTTACCTTACAATATGTGTGATCTTAATATCAAAACCATTCGGGCACCAGTTGGACAGTAGATTAATACTGAGAAAACCTCAGCCTCTGGCTTGGCAGGGGCTGTAATTTAATAAAGTGAACTCTGCAGTAGACATAGGACAGCCTGGCAAAGGTTGCCGTGGTTGGGAAGTAACCATAAAAGTAGATGAGCGCCAAATACCATGATGCATTGCCAGCCGCTTGGCAGATGGTCAAATGTGGTGTGTGTGGCTGAGAATGGTGTGTATGTTTGAGAGGACGTCAACGTGGTTCTGAGTGGTATGAGGTTGTCAATCAAAATGCAATTTATTGGGGTAATGTTTAATCTATATTTTATACTCTGCTTTCCAATTGACGCCAGAGATTTCTTTGGTGGGGTGATGACGGTAGAGGTGGTAGCAACATGATGGCTGTGGAGGTAAGCGACAAATAAATTGTGGTTTTTGAACGTACTTACTTCAAAAGTTTGAGTGAGACAGCAACATTAAGGCCTTTCTTCAAGCTGAGTACACCTAGAACTGACTCCAGACTTATATCAGCTTTAACATTCGCTTCTACCTCGATGTCTTTAAATCTGGAATTTAGAAGATTACAGATAAACATGCGCAGTACAAATATTTCCTAACATTCAGATAAGCCAAAGAAAATCATACACATTAAAAAAGTCCATCTAAGATCAGGAGAAGATCCCAATATGGCGGCAAGCAGATGAGGGACAGTCCTCAAGCCTTAACATACAAATTAGACGTTAATCACTAAATGCATACAATAGATATATATTGGGCCCAACAGCATAGTTTGCCCCGCCGACCGATAGAATTGTTAATAATTATAAAATATCAGTGCTACATTTAATTTTGCTTTTCCCTCTGATGCAAGATTCGCTTTTACAACTTTGAAGAGACAAAAAAGAAAAATCTACAAACTTTGAACAACTATACTTACTCAGCAGAATCAATTGTGGCTTTAGCCGTAACATTGATTTTCCATGGGGCTGAAGCACTATCTAGGTTAGCATTTACAGTAACGGTGTCTTGTTTGCAATTTAGGCTGGAAAACAAAAAAAAATGGTATTAATTGTATCAGTCACTCAGGGCAGATTTAACTTGATTAAGAAAGTACATTGAACACCTTTGTGGGATACACAGGTGTCGCTACAACCCAGATGCACCCATAGCCCACTCCGCAATCTCACAGAATTCTGGATAGAAGGGCGATATTAAAAAATGCTGACTCTGTCGTTCCGAGACAGAGCTCAACGTTCCTCTTGGTTCATCCCACCTTTATGCGCTAGTACCTTGTTAAGATAAAGGAAACTTTCCAGACAGAATAGAACGTGCCGCGTCTGATCCCTCTCCATTCTAATTGTTCCCATTCTATTTGTTATGTTGCCCCAGTCCCTAAATGGAGCTGGAAGGGGATAGCTTCAGGTGAGCCATCCGAGAGGTCGTTCCCAACCATGCCTATGATAGTGGATATGCCCTGGCTGATAACATGCAATAGCCTGGCTATGTACTGGGTACGGTAGTACCCAGAGTTACGGACTTTTGGCCTGGCGAAATCAATGTCGTGGCAATATAGCTGCATTGCTGCTGCTTCTTGCAGCCTCTGTACGTCCCACCAACTAAATAATTGGTCTAGTAACTAGTAGGAATGGTATTGATTACGTACCTGGTAAGGCCAGGAACCGGCAGAAATATAGGTGGACAAATGTGACGTTTCTTTTCATCCACAGCTTTTTTTATATCTGAAATTGTAGAAATATTTCAAGTTAGTTGTAGGATACAATGCTAACACGAGAAACGGTCAATCATTTTATTCTTAAGACACAACATAATGCAGATATCAAGAAAATGACAACAATAACACTTACTGTCTTCAAGCTGACATGGGCACACACATGATTTTGAACAGTTGGCTACGCTTGCCATAAAGCCCAGGATAACCAGGAGCCATAGGTTCATCATCTTGGCTTCTAAAAGAAGTCAACGGCACCATCAAAAATTAAGGTGAAGGGTTAGGCATGGGCTACATGTGATGGATATGCAGGGTGAGATGTTACAAATGTCAGCCTCTTGGCTAAATGTACCGGTGTGGACAAAGGGTACCCATGCATCGGGTCAAACTAGTCAAAGAAAGCATTCCAGTAGCCTGGAATTGGGAGGGGTAGTGGATGTGGAGTGAGTCCCATGCTTCACTTGGAGGCTTTGGGTGAAACATAGAGCGTTCCCAAGTATGGTAACCCAAAGGTTGCTTGGGAATCACTTGAGCTGTAGCTGCATGTGAAGAGATTCCCATTGGGGTCTCTCTGAATTGGGCACCATATGCGAGAGGAGCGCTCAGTGCATGCTGCCAGCTTAAATTCACTAGAAGCAGGCAGGGGAGGAGGAACATGCTCTGGAGTCCCCCCAATGACCTCCAATATGGCTCGTTATTTTGGGTGTAGGAACCATATTTTTTTATTTTACTATAGATCCAAAATGGTTATCTCAAACCATTTTAAACATTTGTTTAAACTATTGAATGTAAAATTTGAATTGGGAATAAAACAACTTTTTTTAGCAACTATGTATCTAAAATAGCCTACATATTCTACTTACTTTTTGAATGAATGAATTCAGTAGCTGACATAAGGACATTCGCAAAATATTAATCAGACACCTAGTGAACCTCTCAGCTTCAAAAACCCTCTTGTCTTAAAGTCTACAGACAAAAACTTCCTACTGAATAAAATCCCTTGATGGACATGGAAAAAAGTTCTTACCTGGATGATAGGAAATTCTGTAAGATGCTTACTTCTTTCCTCCAACTTATAGACTGATACAACGAGATGGCTTTATTTATACCCAACAGATGAGCTAAGATGAGGAAGTATCCCAAAATGTCAAAGTGAATACATCATTTTCTGGGCACAATTTTTGTACGGAATCCAAACCAAATAGTAGTTGGAACACTTCTAGGATACCCTCCTAGTCTATAATACTTCATAAATATTTTAGCTTTTGATACAAAATTAATTAATATAGCAATTATCTTAATTGGTCACACTAGTGACCTCATATTTTTTTCTTATTTCTTATTTTTTTTTTCTGGTCAGCCTTAATTATTTGATAGGAAATTATAATTTTCTGACAATTGTATTTTATTAATGTTGAAAAGATTTAGCCCTTCAATAAAGTATTTTTTTGTATTTAGATGTAGTGTGGATGTGTTGTTTGGCAAGGTTTCCAAATATGATAATAAAAGCTTTGATGCTGAGCTCACAGAATATATGTAATAGCCTGAAACTTCATGAAATAAGGCATAATCACCAAACTTCGTATAAGAGTGCAGTACTCTGCGTCGAACCAATATAATATATCCTCCAAAGAAAGGACACAGAGCAGCTCTTCAGTGAAAATAGTATTTTATGCTGGAATAAACTACTATTTTTTATTGAAGAAGTATGCTGTATCCTTTTTCTGGTCATATATCACCCATTAAAAAAAAGCGAGTAGACAATTTAGGTAATTGGGAATTTCTGAGAAAAAGCCCTTAATTTGCTGCATAACCAAATGCAACATTATGAGACATCATCCCTAGTACTGTTGAACGCCTAAACCTGAACTAGCGACACTTACTTAGTCTAGTGGCTTTCCAGATTCTTTGTCATCTGTTAAGAGTGTTAAGTTAGAGTTTACTATGATGTACTAATAATTACATGTTTTTATCTTGTTCTTATCAATATCATATTCATATTAAAATCGACCTACACCACCAGCCAAACCCACATCACATCAGTGGCATCCCAAGAGCCTCAGTGACTATCATGCATGGGAACTCGTTTTGGCCTTGGGTCTCCAGGTCACTTTCTTCTTTCTCCAAGCAGGAAAGCGACCACTGTCTGGCCGCTTTCCATCTACTCCCTACCCACTAAAGGCCGTCTAGAACTAGCCCATACCTTATGTGTGGTCAGTGTCAAACCATCAAAAAGCCACTTCACCAGAGGAGGGGAAGCTTTGGATGGTCTACTGTGCCTGCGTAGACCCCAGCTCTTGGTGGTGTCCTCTGCCAGACACAGCATCACAGACAATACATTTGCCTTACATAGTTATATAGGCTGAAAAAAGACATGCGTCCATCAAGTTCAGCCTTTCCTATATCTGTTAATTTGTTGCTGTTGATCCAAAAGAAGGCAAAAAACCCCGGCTTCGCTCTTTCCAATTTTGCACTAACCACGGAAAAAAATTCCTTCTTGACCCCAAAATGGCAGTCAGATTTCTCCTTGGATCAATAAGCTGTTTGCCATTTCCCATGCCTTGTTAACTCATGATCCAGCGCCAATCAACTCTGGCTGAGACGAGTATCTACTAAAGTCTCTACTTTAAAAATAGAGACATCGGAGGAGGAAAGGGAAGGCTGGAGTATTGGGGTCTAAAATGGAGGGCTGCCCCTCTTGAATAGAGACATCTCTGTGGTTGTTGCCATGTTTTATTCTTACTAGTAATGAAGATCATGGTTTATTCTCCTACTTCGAAGAGAGGCTGCAGTTAGGATAGATTGAAGCTGGATGGCAGTAGAATCGTCAGTGATGATGATTAGAAGAAATAATGGTATGTTTCGCCAGACCAATCATGGTATATATATTTATATATAATGGTAATATCTCCTTTCTTGCCACTTTTGAACATACACTTTTGGCTTTCATGACTAAATGATTTATATTTGCTCAAACGAATAAGCCAGGCGTAAGTGGGATTAATCCTTTTTAATCCCTTTATATAAATACATTTTTACATTTCAGCTTGCAGACTACAGCTTCCATGAAAGCAATTAAAAACTAACATCACCAAATCAATGACTGATATATCCTCGATGCCCAGGCCAGGCCCCCAACCCAATAATTACATGACACCAAGAGTGAGGTGGAAAAGGCCATAGCCAATTTAGTTTTTTAACCTAGTCATTGCCACCCAACCTAAACCAAAAACTAGGGGCGTTAACACGACTACCAAGAACTGAACTCCAATAAAGAACATTAACACAAAAAAATACCAAACATAGAAAAAACTTCCCTAAGCTTACCAAACTATCAAGGTACCACCAACACAGGGAAGGACATGCCAGACGCCCAACACCAGACCAGTGGTTCCAAGCTCCACCAGCCAGGAACCTTCCACCAAAATACCATCAAATGCCCTCCCCAAAGCATTTACCCCCTAAATGCCTGGTATGCTTCCTCCCCCCAACTGTGACAAATTTTAACCACCCACCTAAGCACCACAGTCAGGGGGGAAGGGTTGGACAAACTACACGAGGTTGGGTGACACACCAAATGGCCCAAACTTGGTGACACCCGTCTTTAAATGACCTCGCTTTAGCTCCACCCCCAAAACCCAGAAAATGCTGCCAGGCTTAGCCATACTTAGCATCCCAGTCAAGGCCTACTCCAGCCCATTCTTGCCCCTGTGGGCATCATTCCAGTGACTGACAAACAGCTCACGCTATGGGTGTTTTCCTAGTTGTTTCTACCATATCACCAGCTTAGAGCACCCACTGAGAGAAATAGAATCCTCATAAAGATCCTTTTCAAAAATATTGTCCTGTTTTCTTTGTAAAATTTGTTGTAGATTTTAAATAATGTTTTCAAGCAGCTGCACATTCGCCATTTGTATGCGTTCTTGCTCTGTTATCTGAGTCCAAATTACTAGACCCTGTGGCTGTGGTAAACAAGAGAATGTCTCAGTCTTTGTGGAAAAAAACGTCATATTCCACGAAAATTCGCCCGTTCTCATGTTCTTTTCGGGCGAATATTTGTGTATGTTCTTTGTGTTGTTTTTTTCCCCTCTGTTTTTTGCAGGGGTTAATACGGGGTTAACACGGTAACAATGCCCAGCAGCCTTGGCGCCAGGATGTTAAAAGTCCGTAAGAGCAACTTACGGACTTTTCCGTAAGTCGCCAGCAGGGGCCTCCTCTGGCATCAAACAATGAAGGGCAGCTGCATCCTTCTGGTGGCAACCAGTAGAGTCGCTCTTATGGACCTTTAACTCATGACGCCAAAGCCATTAGTCTCCCCAGGCCAAGTTGCTCCATGGTGTACCTTGCCCTGCGCTTTGCCAGGGAGACTAAAATCCCCGTGCCTCCGAGTCCAAGTTGCTCAGAGTGGTTGTCTAAGGCTGGGGGTTATTACTGTATACAGTGCCAGGGGGGGTGTTACGCTCAAGGAGAAAAATATTTAAAGGGCTTGACTTGATTGACGTACATGGAATCATTCCCTTTTCTTTAGTAATACAGTAAAAATGATAGACATTACAGATAGCTCAATATTTTAGTAAATTCGCTCAAAAACTACACGAGGATACATATACCACACTGTAAAGATTTTGTACCATGTGCTGGACAGCTTCCTTATTCATTGTGGTTTCAACATACACCGTTCAGAACATTTTGGAATCTTGGCAGATGGGTAATCGCAGCATTTACTTTTCATTCACGGAATATTTGCCTTTAATGTTTAATTGCACCTGTTTAGGGCCAATGTTTATACAATTAATTAAAAATGAATTCTAGAAAGGAACTCGTTTATTTAACTTGGAATGGATAGTTAACGATATTTTTACAAAATAGTTTTCACGTGCGCCGCAAAAGACTAAAGTTTTCATGACCGGCCATTACTTTTGGTAATATATAATTTAACAGGATCTGTCTGCTAAATAGTGCTAGACCTTTAGGAGCACATGATATTCGAATGCAACCATATAGACTTAGAGGAAGGTAGGTTTTGTTTTGACCAAATCCAACATATGGTGTAACATACTTTATATGATCTTTCTTTCTTACTGAACACCAACAGCAACTTACCATTAACACATCCTTCCTAAATGCCCTTTTTTGTAAGAGGCAGTGCTGATGTTTGGGTACTGTCCCTCATAACTACCCCATTTTTTGCGGTTGGGATCATGGGCCGGATGGGAAGATCTCCCCTGACTGACCCAGAGAGCTGTAAAATCAATGAAGGTCCGTGCTGTTGGAACACAGACCTACATTGCGGCTCTCAAGCGGCCACTTTGTGAGCTGAGCAACACAAGGTGGCTCTCCAAGTGTGTTGGGCAGGGGTGGTCCTGCTGAATGACACTCCTCCCAGGTCAACCACGCCCCCTCCTTGCCTCTAGCCACACACCCCTAACATGGGTGTCCATTTTGTCCAATTTCAACGCATGGAATGTTGGGGGGGGTATGTTACCATCTTCCTTAAAAATATATTAAGGTTCTCATTTGACCATCAAAGCATGGAACATTCGGCAAAACCTGATTGAGCTAGGCCAGGTTGGGAAACCGCCAGTCATGTTGCTGTGGAGATCCAACTTGCAACCAAGTCAGTGAACATGAGTGCAGCGCCTTCATTTCTGTGAGATATGAATTGTTGTATATTAATCGCAACATCTGTTGCCATAACTCTAACTAATATTAAATGTGTTTTGTGTTGATTTTGTCATGTTGCATCCAATTGTCAGCTGAGGATCTTTTGAGGTTCAAGTAACAATTTTAAATTTAGCAAATTGACCGAGGTGACATCACACTTTTGGTGGTCGCCATATTTCCTTAAGCCAGTTATTAGAACGAAATAAAAGTAGACTTGCTACCAAAGGATTGTAATGATACCTTCACCAAAACCAGTCCACCAAATGCATGCACACATTACAAAAGATGGAAATCGACCTATCGTACTGATATGGCACATTTACCCAATATTATAATGTTTCCGATTTTTATAGGTATCCGATAGATAGTTCTTTATGCTATGGCTTGGCAGATAAGCCATTTTCTCTGCAACTCTATCCTGTGTACTTGAGTTCTGGAGATCTAAAAAGGGGTCTTTCTGTTCTATAAATCCATGACAAAATCTTAACACCACCATAGAGTATTTTTATTAAGTGAAGTAGGATTTGCCGATTCGACTCTTAACTTTGCGATGCATTTTTAAGGACAAACCCCAGTTGACTTTTCCTGCCAGGTGAGCTTGTTTGACCTTGCAGAGTTACATTTGTGAGTTCAAAGTCATTTCACTGATCCAGCTATACTTCTACTTCTACTGGGGCCTACTCACAATTTGGAAGGCTTGGCCCTTCATACTGAATTTGGTGAGTTGGGACCCCGACGTTCTTACAAAGTCCCATTTTAATGACGAAACCCATCAGAAATGCCCAGTGAGCATCTACAAACCATATATATAACTTAAGCCCCGTTATAGTGATTATTCCCAACATAATACCCCAACAAAAGTATGACTGCGTGATAAGCCGGTTAATGCCGTCAACAATGATTTCCCGTGCAGCGCCTTCATAGTCTTACTCAATGTCTTGTTTACTTTGGCATTAATCATGTCAGTTACAGAAGATCCTGTTCCCTGAAACCTCGATGTAAGATCCTGTATTAGTTATAGAGGTTATAGTTATAGAGGTTCAAGTCTCATTGCAGTAGTTACTGTATCTCAAAAATCATATCGCTGAAACATTAGTCCATGGACAGCAGGGCCGACATGGGGATGACTTGGCGATCCAGTGTGCCATATGACCGGTCCGGCCCTGATGGAAAGACTATTACGAGCGAAATGCTCTGAACCTGCCTTTGAGATGATGCAATTAATTATTTTACTGGCTTGTTCAAATAGAATTTATTTTATTATATGGCATTTTTAAAGTTCTGGTCTTCGAACTCATGTCATGTTCGGCTGGGATCTTAAACAAAAAGGGTTTCTTGAGTGTAACGAGAGGGGTTGGAGAGCATTCTGCTGGCTTCTTCCACTACGATGATCTTCCTGGAGTCATCCAACTACTTTATAATCAACCGTTATTTACTTCTTAAGTAATCAATGTTAGCGACAAATTCTGCTTTCAGACAGAAGTTGACTGGGCAGCAAGGGGAAAATTGCCTCAAAGGCCTTACCAAATTCCTCCAGCAGGGCCCAGTATGACTTTGGGATATAGAGGGGTGGAAGTATGGGTAGGACACTTGTTTTTGTTATCTTAACCCTATCCCGAGACAGACATGATGGGGATTGAGTGAAGAGGAACGCCACAGGATGGCATCCATACCTTTTCATAGCATGAACTGGACTCATCCCAGTGGGCAGGGGATGGTGGGAGTTGGTGTGTTCTATACTCCCTAGGGTATTTTATTATATTTAAAATCCCTATACCTCCCATTCAATGCCCAATGGAGTCTAAGACAGGGGAAGGAATACTGAAGTGTTCCCTGTTACCTGTTTAGTTAATACTTTATACCCCCCCCCATTGAGTACGGAAAGGGGTTGTGAGGAGGTGTAAGGTGCATATGTGGAGTGGAACCCCCTTGGTTAACTGGGGGCCTATGGGACCCTATTATTATTATTATTATTTTGTTTTACTTTTTAATTTCTCTTGCTTTCTCCTGTAACTTGAAACCTTTAAAGTTGCCTGCAATAGTTGCGTCCGGGTTGTTAGTATGCAAGGGCATCCGTCGAGTAGATTTTAACGGGTTTTAATTGAATTTAATGTTGTTTCTTAATCTCTTCTGTGTTTCAAATCTGTTCTGTTTACCAAAACCTTAAGGAACAAGGAAGATAGAATTCAGGCGCTTCTGTATGCCGGAAATCACGCTTAGACAAACAGTAACCACCCATGTGTACTCAGAATAATTATGATTTAATTATCCCACAGATCAACAGAATACGTTATTCTGTCTTCAACAAAGGTTGAACAAAATGGCTCCATCATGATTTTTGTCGAACCTCTTTCCCGTCTCATCCTCGTGTGTCATTCATGCCACAATGCTTCATTGCTAGCCATGATTACCATGCTTTATGCCAACGTTGGCTTGTAGGTGCTGCATCGCAGTGTATTACTTTCTTGATGTTTTGGACCTATAGTTTTAATTATTGCTGTAGATCGTTCGTGCCTGCGCTGCTGTACAACGTATATGATATGTATGTTCTGTTTTGGAATGAACTCAACATCTGATTGAAGCGGCTGTCTGTAGTTGGAGCATTTATGCCCATATATTCACCGGCCATGTAATCACCGGTAAGGAATCAAAAAGTGAGCATAACCAAGATGTCCATATTGGCATACATTTATTTTATTAAATCGACATACATGGGAACTCTCAGAGTTTTTGCCCCAATCTCAGGGTGAGGGGGCAGATTGTCATGGTCACACCTTCCTATTCTACACCTCTGTGATTGTATATGACTCCCAGTTGGTGCTTTTGCTACCAGTATGTTATGGTTGACATCTCTGGTTGCATATGCTTTTGGGGAATGCGGCCCCAGAATACAGCCCAGAAGATGAAGATTTGGGGAGCTGATCAGGGGAGGGCTGGCAGCCTAAGGCCTGGGGGGCAAGTCAAGTCAAGTGGCCCATTGCGCCACCATATCACCCCACCATCCATGCCCATCTTTTCCTGATTTTCTAACGCATATTGATTTTAAAAATACAAATATGATTCACATGTGGTTTAACATAAGTAAAATTAATAGCAACAAAAGATGGTGAAAAAAAAGCAAAACCTAATGTCCCCCTGATGCTCAGCCAGTTTAATGCCCCCCATGATACTGGCTGAGGATTATGGGAAGTATAGTACACAGCAGCAGGAACATTATAAAGGCTATTATGAGTACCCTAACAGGATCATACCTTAAAGTGGGCTGACTGGGGACAGAGCTGACACTGAAGAGCTGAATGGGGACAGCAATGACACTGGGGAGCTGATTGGAGACAGAGGTGACACTGGGGAGCTGAATGGGGACAGAGGTGACATGGGGGGCTGAGAGGGGACAGGGGTGACACTGGGAGAGCCTGATTGGGGACAGAGGTGACACTGGTGAGCTGAACTTGTTAACACATACAGACACAGAGATTTCTTTTTTTTGTTTAATAATTTAAAAAAGCATTATGTTGTTTGTCCCTCACAGACACATTTACATACAACAAATACAAAAAAAATATTATACAGTCTGTACAAAATAAAATTGGTTTACTGACCTTCTACTTCTTCCACTTTGGGGGGGTTCGTCTTGGCCTCAGTCCTCTGGTAGCTGCAGGCGGCCATTTTCTATGCTGACAGGAAGTCACTGACCCTGTCATCAGGTGCTGGGGGCGGAGCTTTCACCTCACGCTGCTCCCATCACTATGCGGCCATCAGACTGCTGGAAAACAAGTCTAAACGGCCGCTGCGTGCTGATGTCGCTGGCTGGAGCTACTTTAATACTTGCCGTATTAAAGTAGCTCCGGCCGGCGGGATCAGCACGCATCGCCGTTTAGATTAGATTTCCATAGTGATGGGAGCAGCGTGAGGGGTAAAAGCTCCTCCCCCTCGCACTCAGCCTTCACCCCCTACGGTGCTCCCATCACTAGGCGGCCATTGCACACGGCCGCTGGGTGCTGGTGCCGCCGGCCAGCGCTACTTTAATACTTTTTTTTTTTAATTAATATGGCAAGCCAATTAACATCAGCACCCAGTGGCCGTTTAGATTAGATTTCGGGCGGCCTGGGGGGCTAATGATCCATTGAGGCTCCTACAGGCACTTTTTTCAGTTTGCATCAAAGCAAAGCACTTCGAGCTTCAATAAAAAGAAAGTTATCTAAGGATAATAATTAAATGATGATGTGGCATCGTTCAAACTTGTGTCTTGTGTTGTGTTTCCAAAATAGTTTCCATACAATAAGTCATGATACACCCAGCCCTTATTAAATATCAAGGCTCTCTCTAGAGCCAATAACTCATTTATTTTACCAACGTCTCTCAGGTTCAACGTAGGATCTTCCTGTTTGTTTTGGACTGTGCTTATTCTCAATGTCATAAATTTTAGCTGTTTGTTCCTCTGCTCTTGTGTCGTCTTTTTATTTTATGTTTCTCAAAGCGTGTGCCAAGATTCCCTTTTTCCTTTGGAGCTTTCATTAAAACGCTTCATTACGCAACACTTTCAGCAAATCCCCTGACAGATAATAGACATTCAACTAATTAATAAATGAAGTTATCATTTAATGATACATACAGCGTGGTGTTTTGTATGCTCTTAGTCCATTAATTAAATGATTCTGCAGATTTGTCACGTAATGCGTATTATGTTGGGTAAACTTTAACTGTGAAGCAATGAGACATATTCTCACATCTAAAGCACCTGGCTTAATTTATCTCTGTTGGTTAATATGCCACATTTCAAATGGTACCACGTGTCACTCAAGTGCATGGCTTTATCCATTGAATGAAACAAAAAATCCTTGGAGGATGATACAATGTATGGACAAAAGTATTGGGACACACCTCTTAATTATTGAATTCGGGTGTTTCAATCAGACCCATTTCCACGGGTGTATAAAATCAAGGAAAGTGGGTCATTCTGAAGAGCCCAGTGAAGCGTGGTACTGTGAAAGGATGCCACCTCTGCAATAAGTTAGATATTCAACTGTAAGTGGTGGTATTGGAAAGTGGAAGCGTTTAGGAACAACGACAACTCAGCCACGAAGCAGGAGACCAGGGAAAGTCACAGAGCAGGATCACCGAGTGCTGAGGAAGTAAAAGTAGCCAACGCTCTGCTGATTCCATAACCGAATTAAAATAATTAATTACATTACTTAAATGAATTAAACTGAAAAGTTTGAGAGTCTTAGACGCTGTGAGAAATGGTAGGCTGAGGCTCACCACTTCTCACACTGAAGAATCTCACTCTGTGAAATGCTCAGATACAGCACCGCAGTGTCACATAAAACAGTCACAGTGAAATGAACGGATCCCCTGCCTGCTCTGCTCTTATATAGGCTCTCTTCATTACTAGATGCAGCACAGCCATTGGACAAGCCCTCAGCTTGATGTGACACGGGTCAGCTAATTTGACAAACAAGGATTGTGATACCCATTCTTTATGTATACTATATGATGCAAACTAACAAGGCATGGACAGATACACAACCACATTTTTTTTATTAATCAGTCTCCTAATGTTTTTTTCTAACTACCACCCATACATTTATATAATTTGTTTCTGATTTTATATATATTTGTTTGCAGAATTATCATGGAAGGGGTTCCAGGAAATTTCAGCTTATGAAGAATCAAGAAAAATGATAATTTTCTAGCTGGTCATGTTGGGGAGTATCACAACAGAATCCTGGAAAACAAAGATACCAATTTGTAATTAAAAAAAAAAAGAGAGAGACATAGGAGTATGTTAGGTTGCAGAAATATCCTTCCGGAAGAACACTTCCCTATTCTTTCCATACGATAGGACTATAGGGGGCGCCATATTACAGCTGATTATCAGCCCTCTGAGCCTCCGGTTTAATCTATAGGAGGAGACGGGTAGGAATATTTGACCCCTCCCACTTTTTTATGGTCCCACCCACTTTCTGCCCTTTTTAAATGGCACTTCCTATATATATGTATAGATTGCATAGGATTGAAAATGTGAGAAAAGAAGAGAGTCATACTAATATATTTAAATTAGGCAGCTTTATATTATAATATAATTTATATTATATCTTAAACTAATCATTATACAAATGACATATGAGCATTTTTGTCCTAAGAAACTGAAGACTTACCTGTTCCACCATCACTTGTAATGACTCGTTAGATTTTTCAGGTTTACGTGGAATTCTGATGTTTATCTGCAAATCTTTAGACAAAACAAAACAGTAAAAAAAGTCAATATTTTACAAAGCTATCAGCCAGTATCAAAAATATAAACAAGACCTCAATTTCAGCATTGGAAACTAGTTGGTTTTTTTAAAGCTGATTTGTCACTTTGCACAAATCCCACATTTCACAGCTATGACGGCAACAATTCCGCATTAACATACCATATAAATTAATTTCAATGGGTATATAAAATGGCAATTAGTATATTATGCTATAATAAGCTATATAAGTGCCATTTACAGAATACAGACCTAGAAATAGTCACATTCAAGTAAATTAAGCTGTAAACTTACTGTTTATCATTGGCAATATCTTTTCGTTGGTGAATTTCTTTATGAAATCTTCCAGATTGTCGTACTGCGGATTAGGGGCAGAAAAATCAAAATCTGTATTATTAATGCACGAAAAAATGTTCTTCCAAATGTCATTAGTATTCGCTTGCCACGCTTAGATATCAAGGTATATACTTAAATATATCTTTACAGCGCAACAGTCTTCTAAAAAGGGCAGGACTAGGGAAGAAAGGTAACACCGGCACTTTAAGGCCAGTGGCCCCCAAATGACATACGGGCAGGAGATTGGTATCAGTCATGTGGTGCTATGTTCTTGGTGGTCCAATGGGGAGCACTCTTCTACTGCTCTCCTCATGCTTTGGGCAGAGGCATGGGGACATTGGGGTGTCCCATCATAAATCAGTACATGTCCCACCAATTTGGGGAAACCAGGAGAAAAAAAATTTGTATCGATTTGATCCGCCACGGCTTATATTATATTTTACGATGTTCATTCACACATGTCACTTACATCTAAATCACCCGTTTTTCCAATCTTGCTGGTCCATGAATGTATCTTTGGAACCCTACAAAGAAATTAACAATTAACCATTTTCCTGGCCAACCGTCTTACTTATGGCTTTGTAGAAGATTCCAATTTCTAGATTAACTAAATTTTAATTAATTTATCATAATGTCATTACTATTACAATAAAAGTGGTTAATCCCCCCGCGACCGCTGTGAACGAAAAAAGAGCTCCTCTCAAACCACTAGGGGAAAGCATGATGGATAGAAAGACCTAGGAGGTAAAATCCTTACCCAATAAATATTGAATATTTTATACCCAAAACACCCTTCCTAAAACACATAAAATATCTCTGAGTTAGTGACGATCCCAACTGTATTGCCCTTAATGTAAAGAATGTTTCACAAGCTGGTTAAGAACCAATAAAACGACCTTACCCCGTTGCTATCACAGGAAAGAAAAGTTTGTTGCCTTTAACATAAAGTTGTGCATCCAGTGATATGTCCTGTAAGACAACATCTTCATAAAATGAGATAAACAGACATACGTATTTGGCCAGTGTTAGCAGGTCCAATCATATAATAGGATAAAGGACAGAATTCTACTCTAGTTTTCGTTAAGAGTTTATGATAGGGTGATGGGGTGGCCAGCAAGACTGGCACCATGGTGTGCCACTGCTCAATATGGCGGTCACAAGGGAGATCTCTGATCTACCCGGTTGGCTCATGGAGGCTGTGCCAAGCTGACACATGCAGAAAACCGATATAAAATGATAAATGATAATAATTACTTAGAAAAAGCACTGATATGATGTCATATCCCTGCACTCTGCATTGAGGATCGTGGTTGTGGAGTGGATGGCTGGGTGAGCTGCTGTGGGTCAGCCCTAGCGCAGATCCCAAGGTAAATACATCTTTGACTATATTGTATGGCATTAGAAAAATCTGAGCATTCAAAGTCTACCTAAATCTAAACTGGGAGTCAATACTTAAAATGGCCAGTAGATGGCACCAAAGAACAAGGATGTGGTGATAACCAAAGGTCCCGCTGTTCCTTCTCCACAAATTCCGTGTATATGGATATGTATGTTTGTTTCAATAAAATCAGTTTTATTTATCTTTTCAGAGAAAGGAATCCAGTATTTATTGTTCTTTAAAAATAAAATACTAATGTACAGTCGCTGAGGTTATGCGAATCCTCTGCTTCTGCATATTAAAAAGATGGCACTCTTCCTCACAGACAACATATGCTCTTGCACGTGTTTCCTCACCATTGTACAAAACATGAGATCCATGCCTCACAATTTCCAAAAAATATTTTACGTAATCCTTTATGTAAAGACCATTTATCTGGCTCTCACATTTTATCTCAGGTATTAAGCAATAATCCTGTTTGGTATTGCTTTGCACTAGGTTCCAATTTCAAGAAAATGACAAATCATAACTAAGCAAGAAAAATATTTATAGCCTGTATTAATAATATTAGTAATTATTTATTTTTGTTATTATTATTTTCAAGGTGTCCGGATTTATATTTTAATACTCTGATAACCACCGAAGGTATGGTTAGGGCATAAGAGAATGAGTTGAGATTGCATTTGAATCCAACTGTTTGCCCAAACAGGAAGTTGTAACCGACTTCCTGGCCTCTGCCGCCATTTTTAGAGGTGCACGAGTCTCTACCTCAGGTTGTTTTTGCCTGTGAGTATCATACTCTTGTGAAAGATAACAATTCATAGAAAACTCACAAAATCTATGGTGAAAATGGGTTCATCTTCAGATTTAGAAGAAAACCCATCCACTGTTGCAGAGATGGTAATTGTCGCGTTTTCACTGTCCTGGGTCAGTTTTGGAGACTCTTTTATGTTTATTTTCAGCTTCACTGGTTCTGTTTCATATACCTACAAGATGGAGAAGACAATGATTAGATAAGGAAAATACATTAACGAGCTTCCGAGCGCCGAGCTTCCCTGAGACTTCCTCAGGAGGTCAGCTTTAGTTAACCTCAACTATAAAACCTCTGGCGATCTTGGGGCCCCGGAAGTTTTAAAATCATTTGGACCTCAAGTTTCGTCAATATCAAAAATGTAAGTAATCATTGGGGCTTTGTCATCGTTTAATGGATAAACCTCTTAAAATCTGTATAAAAATAATAGTCTAAATAATAGTATTTTTTTCCAACCAGTCAAGTAGGATCACAAACTCCAGAACCCACTGGTTCCACAGACTTATGTTAATCTGCATTACCTTATAATTATAAAGCTATTATGACTTATTGTTTTATATAGCGCCATCAAATTCCTATTGTATGCAGATTCTTTTTCATTGTCAAGTAGCTAGTATTAGTTCTTAACTTCTTTCGAGGCAGAACACAGAAAACGGAATGAGTGTCCAAAGGTTACTCACATCATGAATTAAAAGTTGGAGTTCCTCAGGAGAAAGTTTCAAACTCATTAAGGCCTGTAATAAGAAAAATGATTAGTTCAATGGATTGCCTTGTGATTGATTTTACATACGAAACTCGATTTCAGTAGAGAATCGCTCATTGTTTTATTGTTGGATCGCATCTTGGAAGGTTGGTTGGCCAGGGATGGTATCCCATACCAAACCCACAAAGAGTTTGGAAAAAATAGACTTGTGTACTTACATAGTTACACACTTTATAGTGACGCTGTACATCGCTTTAGCTTGTGTATAATTTAATCATTTAATTGAAACAGTACGATTTGTGCCTAATTACGTTCACCCTCTAAGGCAGGCATTTAACACAATTGTGCAGTTAAAAAAATATAAATATAATACGTTAAATAAACCTATATTATCACATTTATAAAACTTTTCTATTATATGTACATACAGTGTAATTGCAATGATTAATAAACAAAATGAACAATATATATGGACAATATTGGTAGTTTTAATTAATGGATTATACTTGATGCTTTGACAGCAACATTTGCCCTTTATTTGCGTTTTTGGGGATTTATCCAACCCGGCATTTTTATGATTTTAAGTAGAGCTTTAGTAGAAATGCTTTTATAGTACGACTATATAGCTTATATATATATTTCTTTACTAACCAGAATCTTGTTGAGTTGCTCTGCATGGACTTTCACAGACAGCATGTCATTGATATAATCTTTAAGCAGGCTTAATCCATTGCTCAACAAATAGCCATGTGTCTGCTCTGAGGTCTTCTCTGTCCCATTTTCCGCAAGCTAAGGGAAAATAATTACATCAGATCCAAATCGCCGAAGAGAGTAAGTTAAGAGGCTCTCAGGAGAGGAAAAACCCTTCACGGGTCAAGTGATAGGAGCACGATATGATCTGGAATTATCTTTTAAAGACTTTAATAATCGAGTTTAGTGTAGCCTATGTACCGCATTTACCGTATCCACGTACGGAATGTTGCAGCGAAAATGTGGCGAGATCCTTTTGATCTCAAGTGGTGATTCCAGGGAGCCCTAACACCAAATAGCGTATTTTGCCCCTGTCAGAACTGCTGTCTTAGGCCTAGTTGGCCCAGGCCAGAAGGAACCACTGATCCCAGCTATAGGCCTTTAAAATATTCATTGAAATTCTCTTTTCCTGGCCTGTAAGTGACGCTTGAGGGCTAGCGTTGGGCAGCCCTGGTGTAGACTCGTGTGTTTTTCAATAACCCCTTAGTTATTGTATCCATGTTGTAAAGAACCATGAGTGGCTAATTCGGCAAAATCATCATTTACAGCTCCGCTCCAGCTTAAGAAAAGTTGAAGTTAGTACTCACATTGAGGTCTATTTCCAGGCATGCTAGCTTGGAATGTTTAATTGTTTTTATGACCAGTGTTCTGCTACCTGAAGGATCGATTTTCATCATATCTGTAAATTAAGAAGTGGCATGTATATAATGTAAACTAGTACACCGTGAATATTTGTAATGTTACCAGCATCTAAAGCTCTGAGTTTAATTAATCATTTCCTTCCCTAATGACAGCAATCTCTATGGACTGGTCCCTTGACCGATAAGCCTAAAGTGTGGGGTCGCTGTACATTAAAGTCATAGAATGGAAGAACGTCCACCTTTGGGTTCTAGATCAGCTAGAACATTACCCTTCCACTTTTAATCACTCCAAAAAAACAAGTCAATAATTTGACGGCACCCAACCCGTGAATCGAAACGATGGCCGCCCTGTCTTCCAGTACCGTGGCCGCTGTCCATCAGAGATCAAATTAAAACAATGACCTCTACTTCTTCTCTTGTCTTCAAATCCCAACTTAAAAAGTCCAAAGCAGTACAGAAATATCTCCCTTCCCAGTACTAGAAACTTTAACTAATCAGGAAAACTTACACTATTAATGTTGGTTTCAAGGTGGTTTCAGATATCATTTTTATCTAATTGTATCGACGTTCTTAGTCCGTACTTTAATAATCACCAGGTTGTTATTTTTTACCATCTTAGTCTAATATATTTTTTAATATTTGAAGGAAATGTATTTTTACTTACCTACTAGGCCACTGTTCAGTTGATCGGACGCGGAGGGAAGTATGTTGCATAGCTGTTAAAAAAATACTGAATGAAATATAATTACAAACATACCCCCCTACCTGTAAACCAGCTTGGCATGGAGACTCTACAGCTCACAGCTTTACGTTAAAACTCCATATTGGGGTCCTGTGTTTGCAACATCCCCTATACATAATAAGCCTGAGAGTGCCTTTGTCTAGATGACCTAACAGACCATCACTGTGACTTTAAATCCAATTGTGATATACTTTATCTATCTATCCATCTATCTATCTATCTATCTATCTATTGAGATAAGTAATAAAACCCTCGAGTTCTCTACTATGGCATATTTAATGCAAAAAACTAAACTGGATGGCAGACAACAAAGGGTGCAGTATGCTGCAGCTTCTCACAAAAGTATTTAAAAATATGATTTCATATCTTAAAATAAGATTTCATATGTTACCATGGTGAACGTATCAATTATAAGCAAAAGAAGAACGCCATTAGATTAGTAAAGTAACAAGTATTAATAAGGTACATATATTTTCTCTTTCTAACAGCAAGTGGCGTCTGGATAACCACAAGATTTCTAAACACCAACGTAAACTTACTCTCGACTTCAGCGACTCTTCATATTTTCTTGATTGCAAATTTAACTCGCGAAGCCTTCGTAACATAAACAAAATAAAGTATTTCAGACATTGTGAAGAAAATAAAGTATGTATCAGTGAAGTAAAAAAAATGCAAACAAGTTGGGGAATATTATTGGACTAATTTGTGGGAATTACTGGTTTTATTTCCAAATTCATCTAAATACTATAAATACAATTTTAATATAAAACTAAAATACATTTCTTATGGCATCCCTTCCAAGGGCCTTGTCAAGGCTCGTATATGTGTATATGTTTATATATATATATATATGTTTCATTTAGTAAATATGTTTCAGATACTCACCATTCATTTTGTATTTTTGATATGAAGACCTCACACTGTTTCAGACCAAACCGCAAGTTATTGTCATCGTTTTGTAAACTGAAGGTGGCAACAATGTCAACGTCCACGATGAGGTCAGCCCTCTGCTTCTTCCATCGTCCATTTGATGAAGGTCTAGGCAGCAAATCAGTTATTAAAACCTGGGTTTACCTGAAATGATCAGATTTCTAGGCCTGATTTGTATGTGATTCAGGTTGAGACTTTTTTATGTATTCTTTAAGACAGGATGATCATTAATCCTAATGCCCTTAGGCAAGATCTTCAAGATGGTCTGAACATTCCAAGCAATGATGTATTCCTGACATATGGCCAAGAGATTTCAATCTTTTTTTTTTTGAGTAAAACACTTGTTTTTCCTCTTATCCCCTCATCTCTGTCTTGTTACGAAATATAAAATTGATGATTGAGATGACAGCTATTGATGGCTTCTCATACCTCCTACAATACGCTAGTCCTGCTGCCTTCCTAGACAAGTTAAGGATCTTGGAACAGACAATGGAATGCCTGATGGTTTGGAAGACTTGTTTATATATATATATATTCATATATATTTGTGTTTTGTAATACATACCATACATTAAAACAATTCTAACAATATACACAAAGGATTACAGCTGTTGGTTATTATTGTATCAATCTTAGTTGAAATTAAGCGTTGATAGAACCGCGTAGGAGGGATCTAAATGTAATATTAGTTGAGTGACAATCAACTGTTCTCCTATTTAATCGTTGGAAATGCTTTTAACCAGGGTTTCCAAGTTTTTACAAAAATGTCATTATTTTCAATAATATAATTATTGTATTGATATAGAATTTGAGATAGTTTCTTAATAGACCAACTCTTCTCTCGTTCATCCATTGATCTGTCCATTGATACATCAACACTCTTTATTACTACTACTCTACTCTACTCTACCCCTCCAACCCTTGAAGCCCAAGGGTCCTGGGAATGATTTTGCTGTTCAATGCTATTTTTCAGAGCTCATTGGGTGTATATGAGGGTAACAAAAATTGCAGTTAAAATAATTGCCTAAAACATCAGCAAAAAAAAATGTTGCCCCTGTAAAACCTTATACCAGGTTTATAACTAAAACTGGAAAAATTGGAAACGCACCAAGAATTTATGCTGATGTTTAATAGCAACTTCAGTATTCTGCTTCTGAAGCATGCAAAGAAATGCTTCTAAATATTATCTTATCTTTTAGCTGCGACCACAAGCATTAATCCTTCAAAACCTACACTGATTTTGATGAATATATTCCATGGAATGTTTCGTCCAAAGGAAAAGCCACTGGAGAGTATTTTTCTTTGAAATTAAATTAAACCAATGACCCAAAGCATAAATTATATATATATATATATATATATATATATATATATAACCTAACTTATAACTATATATATATATTTTAGAAAGATCGTGTTTTCTGTAGTTAGCTTACAGTCCTGCATGATATTTAATGTGAAAATCACAAGCTCACGTGAGCAAAATATACTGCTTTTCATGATATGCTAATCCCATAACTGTAAATTTATCAACAAATTATTCCGTTATAGAAAACGGCACCGGGAATAAATACGCACAATTTTTCTCCATATCGGATCCTGCTCTGGGCTCTTATTTCCATGCTGTCATTGGATTCGATGCGTCCTCTTATGTTTGTAAAAGAGACTCTATTTACAGATAGCCTAGAACAAAAATGGAGATGTTAAAATGGAAAAATGATCCCCAAAAAGCTGATTTACATTTCTATAATTTCATAAACGAATATCGCATATACATAATATATGTTGTGAAAATATATCTGGCAAAGACCTAGTTACAAAGTAATTATGGTTTTCTAAAAAAAACACTTTTTTATATCTTATAGAGATTTCTTTTGTTCAGTAAACGAGGATAAAACTTCTCATGCAAGAATATTCTGTTAGTATACTTTACTTGACCTAGAACAATGCACTGAGATTACATTGTGGCATACAAAGGAAACATATGACTTGATGGCTGATGAGAGTCATGGTTCACCATCAGGTTACTTGTTAACATCACTCACACTGTGGACTGGGTCTTTCCACCTTTCTTTCGTCCACCCTGACCATTGTTCCACTTTGGGGTCTGGACCACAAGATCTCCTATTTCTTTCCTGAGCATGGATTGATCCGTTGACTTGAACGAGTCATTGAAAGCTTAAAAGAAAATGTTATTTCATTGTTATTCACCATGGTTGATGTCATCGTTGTCGTCGCTGTTCTCATAGGGACAGTTTGGACAGTTAGATATTCCTAGAGATGGTTGTGTAGCTCTACAAGAGCAGATGTTCTTGTAAGTTACCCTAGATTGCAGTTTCTTTATGTAAACTGATGATGCCAAGTGGGGGTGGCTATATGGTAGCCCCATTTACTATGTTAATGTCCCATTGATACCCCACCCATCAGGAACATATAGAAATTGATCACTTGATCATATGTGTGCTGTTCCCTGCCGAAATTCTCATCTTGGCAGGAACGCTATTTTGGAATTCTGAGAATATTGGAATCAAAAGTTATAGACACGTTCAACTTATAAAATCATTTCTACAATATATTTTATAATCTATCCAAGAATAAATTAATTATTAAGGTTCTTTAGGTTTTTTGCATACCTCCTTCAAGCACATCACAGCATATTTTCATTTTGACCATAGGTTCACCCCATACTTCACTGATGGCCAGTAGACCATACATGAACAAAGCAATGGTGGCTTTCAGCATCATTGCCCGTTGATCTAAAACAAACGAAAAAAAATTAAAGTTGGTTGAAATTAGACTTTGTTTTAATAATTATTGTATTTTTACGAAATATAACACTAACTTTTTTTAATTTTTACTTCTTTTTATATTCGAGATACAACCAAACAACTTTTTAAATCACAAAACCCACACGATCACCTGAGCTAGATCAATGCACGTTAACTAGCCCTGTGTGACGCGATATCCATAAAGAATTTGTAGAAAATATTAAAAAAGATATCTGAAAATGCGTAAATTGTCTTTGTAAAATGGAGAGATTATTATTAAAACCCAGACGTCTGGATCAGTTCTAGACATTTTAGTTTGCCAGTAGCAGATAGCTTTTTAATTAAACTGTTCATTTAATTACACATACCATAAAATCCGAACGCCTATAATTAAGACAATGAAGCATTCCTCTAATATGAAGTCAGTCCATGTTAATCTGCTGCGGGACTTCATTTGTTTCCAATCTCATTTTACAAACCCAGTACTCAATCAGTCCTTGGCTTCTGAAAATTAAAGTGCACAATTTCTCTAGAAAGGATAAGGAGGCTGGAGAACTCCCGTAGAATGTTAATATTCTATTTCTAGACTGGCGAATACACCTTTTATGTTTAGTAATCTCACCCATTGCCAAGATTAATTTTTATATAGAAAGGGTGAGAGAGCCATATGGTTGAAAAAAATATTTTGGCTCATAATATGCTTTTTAGGTCTGTGGCTCCTGCCCAACACACATTTACTTAAAGCAGGACCTGTCTTGGTACCAGGCATCCCTGGTAGATATCTGGGGTACATGGATCCAGGGGGAGCTTTGGACGTCGCTGAAATGTCTTGAAATGATTTACTAGGACCAGATCTCCCCAATGGGACTCAGATCCAACCTGATGCCCCTCATTACTAGGAGCTCAGAATGTTTGTTGGCTATGAGGGTCTCACGGGGTTCTACAGCCCTAAAAGTCCCAATTATGTTTCGATAAAACAGCAAGCCAAAGCAGGAAATGTGTTAAATCAAATTGCTTAAACACACAATAATTGTGTTAAAAAAAACATAATCATTTTAAAAATAGGAAAAAATGGGGTGCGCCATTCTTGGCTGGAGTGCCATTCGGTCTAGGAACAGATTAAAAGATATTGCATAAAAAAGGTATAATAAGAAAGAAAATAGAAGGATTTGTATTACTCTAGATACATTTTTATAAAAAGAACAAAAAAACTGTCATGGTGACCTGAATCCTTCAAATCGTAGAAGACTTGGGGGGGTATCTGCAATCTTTCACCGGCTACCATTCATCCCCATCTTACCTAAGCAGGGTACGGAGACGGCGATTTCTCGAAGACTTTCCTGCTCTTTCAAAAGAAAAGAAGAAATAATTTCCGTGCTTTAAATACCCAACATATAAAAGGGC
Organism: Spea multiplicata; assembly: GCA_009364415.1. Classification (NCBI taxonomy): domain Eukaryota; kingdom Metazoa; phylum Chordata; class Amphibia; order Anura; family Pelobatidae; genus Spea; species Spea multiplicata. The sequence goes on from VKOC01003545.1 coordinate 60,832, forward strand.
AAATTGCAGCTTAGTAAAATGATACATAAAGTACCAAGCAGATACGTTGGCAAAATGCATTCATTGTTTTATTTCCAGAATCCGTGATAAGTAAATGTCATATTTGCTTTTATTATTTGTACCCATTGTCACATGAACTTTTGCTGCCTGTTTTTGTGGTTTTAAATACCCCGTATTAAGTTAGCAACTAAGTATCGATTAAGATGCTTCTCAAGGAATGTAGCACGTTACTAATTTATCCAGATTTGGCCATGTTCATAAAGGGGAAACTGGCACAGTTCTGGTGCCCTTCTTGTATGTATGGAGGGGCTTTTCCATGATTCTATTAGAGGGGGTAAAGCTCCTCTATTGTAAAATTCCCTGCGAATGACTCAATTCCATGGCTAGCTGTACTAATAAGATCTGTATGTTAAACTTGTTGACATGTTTTGCGTGTCGCATGCATTTTGTAACAGCTACTGTACTGGGGAGATGGAGGGGGAGGAGGGGTGGAGAGATATATAGAAGCTTAGAGATAATGTGGAGAGAGAGATAAAGAAGAGACAGTGGATGTTGACAACCTCTTCTTATGTGCTCATCATTGAAATGACGTGGACAAAAATCCATCTTTCATCCTTTCTCCTTCTTCCCCTCGTCTCATCTTTATCTCTCTCTCACCATTCCCCAACCCCACCTCTCCCCGAGAAGGATAAAGTCCACCTTGCCCCATTCTTGACTCTTTGCAATGATCTCCCTCTGGGGCCATACTAAGAGAGACTGGAGAGGATGGTGCTAGAAAACACTTGTCAAAGTGGGACCTAAAACATTGAGTGGGACACGGTCCACTCATGGTGCAGCAGGTGCACTAGAAATGCACCTTACCTTTAAGCTACAATGTGATCAGCAACTACCACAGTGTCAAGGCTATTATCTACCATATGGGGTCTTTAGTTCAGACTATTTCAGTCTATTCCAGGAGTACAATTTCCAAAGATACACAAGTGTATAGAACGGTACAATGTATATGCTTCACGTTGGCACCGTGTAGTTGCTTTCGTCTTGTGACTGGACCACAGCATGTCTAACACAAAGGTTTCTTTGTTGAGTTGTTTCTTAAGGTGATGCCAACAATTAGGGCAGTGACCATGAACAAGTGTTTGAAGTGTCATCTCTTATCATCTCTGCAATAACCTCCAGAGACTTTTTGTGTGAAACACTGAACAATAACTTATAAGACGCCGGGCGTTAAATTTATGGTAAAGTTCAGCATCATGGTTCGTTATTGGTTTGTGCTCCTGACTTCGGTGAGTCTCTCTGGGTTGTATTTGTCCTGGATGAACAAATAGCTGAAAAAGTAAATTTTTGTCAATCCCGTGTTGTCTTAGCCTCCACCATTTCTACTGGGAGACTGTTTTATTTCTTTACTGGTATCTCAGTAAAGTAGAACTTACATTATGCCTAAGCCTATGACCCTCTCGTTTTAGACTATGACCTTTTGGTCTAACTGCTCCTCCTTTGAGATAAGGTTCTCTCCCCCTCTCATCTCCTCCAAGCTTTACCTATTAAGGTCCCTTAGTTGTTCCTGATAGTTTTGTCCTGAAAACCAGATACCGTTTTTGTAGCTCTCTTCTGGACTCTCTCCAACTTGGAGATGCCCCTAATACTCTACCCAAATTTGATGGTGGTATCGGTCTGTGCTGACAAAAAAAAGTCTTATACTGTGCCAAAGAAACAATGTAACCACACACCTTGAACAGAAGACACGAAGATGCTGCGTTTACGTCCATAAACGTCCATACACGTCCGTCACAATCTTATTTTCTCCTATTGGATAAAATTTATATTTATTTCTGATAAATAGGGATGTGAAAGCCATCTACAGAACATTTTATTTCGCATGGCATGTAAATCCTGTTACTCTGTCCTTACCAGCATCCAGTGGCGAAGCAGAAAAGTGTGGGGTCAGGCTTAATTTATAAGTTTTTTAGGCACTGTCCTGCCGCCCGGCTTTTTGTAGGCAGTGGGGTGCATGGGGCAGTTGTGAAGATCCTCTGATCTCCCCTAACTGGCCCAGTGAGCTGTAAAATCAACGGATTGCAGCGCCCACACGGCCACTTGACAACCGTCTGCAGCTGAGCACGGTGACGTGGCTTTTCAGGTATGGTGGATGGGTGACCATGCCCCTGGCTCCACCCACTTCTGGAACTTGCTCCACCCCTTGTTGCCATACCCTCAACACAGGTGTCTCGATTTGTGCGATTAAAGTCACGTCAGAATACGAGCTTCGTAGTGTTGCGTATGTAACTCTGCACTGCCATCTAGTGGCGGAATTACAATATTTTTCACACTTACGTACTCTTCATATTTAGCGGTAACCCTGTGCAGGCTTCTAATTTAAAAAAATAAATAACTATGACAAATAACATACTGTTTGAGTCATTAAATGTGGGTTGTCTCTGTGTAAATATATTACTGTATTAAAATGAGCTGTACCTTGTGACTTTCTGGCAATCCATGTAATTGGTTTGGAGATAATTAGTTTAAACATTTACTTACTGATAAATTAACCTGGGTTAATATTATCTAATCCATTTACAGAATAATCTTATAAATGCTGCCTGAGCCAAGCAACAACATAATGGGAGGAATAATCATGAAGATACCAAGAAAAGAAAGTTAACACGACTAAGCAATCAGAGGTACTCGGTAAATATAAATAAATACAAAAAATATAAAAAAAAATAAAGAAGAATAATAAGGGTTTCGAACAAAATATCTGGCTTCATTATTCATCATGACATAATATCCTAATACCGCCTCTGGTGGTATGTGGAACATAAGGGTGAGAATGACACTACTGCTAGAAGCCCAAAACACCCCGTAGAGCGGTTACCATCCAGGATGACCCATCTCTGTAGAGTTGATACCAAGACCTGAGCTAAATAAAAGACCAATTTACACAGACTGTAAAATCCTTTATTGGAAGAATACAGAACCAGTCCTCAGTGTTTAACGCCCCAGAATAATAATCTCCGACGTAATGGATCCAACAAACTGCTACTTGTGTTACAGTTATAATCACTATCATGAGCTTCGAGGGCAGGTAACATGGATCATCTGATGGCGTGTTAGTTACACGTGTTTGCTTGCCCTGCAGTGAAACGGGAAAAATATTAGATAGGGACCGCATTGCATGGATACTGGGTTCAGGACAGCTGATACCGTTGCGCAATACTCTCTTCGGTGCAAAGATCTGTTACCTTTTAGGTTGGTGTAGATAGCACCACAAGATCCTAGAGAATAAAAGGAAATGCATCTTATTAATGCGATGATATTTATAAATAGTAAATACAACAGCCTGAACTAACTGCATGGTCGATTAGAAACTCTTAAGATCCCCACAGGAGGCGAATGAAGGGGAAATTGTAGCTTCGTCATCTTCTACCCATTCCCTACTTATTGTAGGCACTTGTATTCTACAGGCTTCACCGAGTTCTTCTGGTAGTTTGGGAATGATGTTCTTTCAACTCTATTTGAGAAAAAAGGATCTAGTGGGGTGAGTCAACAGTTAGGCGAATTGGGTGGAAAACAATGGGGGATAATAAGCAAACACCCCCACCGCCGAGAAATCAGGGTATTATCAGGTCACCTGGGTTGATTAGGAGAGTTCCCAAGAATGAGCACCCGAGTTGAGCGTTAGAAGAGGACCTCAAACGTTTAAATGAATACTTGTGACATCCCTAAGTTAAATTTGGTTTTCTGTATGGACCAACCACGATCCATGAGCTGTTTTCAATTTCTACAGTTTCATATATATCTATATATATATATATATATATATAATAGAACATATTTTATTTTTGACTTACATCCAGAATGTCGATGTCGGCATTACTAAAGTCTATATTCATCAGCTTTGGAAGAGGAATTCCTTGTCCTACCACGGCTGGAATTAAAAGAGTTTAAGTATTAGGTTGGCGTTATGGTTGTCAGCAGAAACCGTGTGTCTTCCATATTACATTTTTAATACCATATCTTCAAGATGGTTGCCTATCTGATGTGGAGGCTCATGGGTCAGAACCAAAGTGTTGACATATGAAAATATTAATGACTGTCATTGGAGACAGATCACACTTACACGTCCCTCATGTATCACTAAATGTTCTAACATACGGCATCACAATATGACAACTAAAATGTGGGCTTAGTGTCTTCCAAGAGGGGGGCTACATGACCCCATTATCAACCCAACCGGTCATGGAAAAGGAAATTAAGCTGTGTGGTTTTGATAATAATCCTATACAAGGATCGGATGTGTGCTTAAAATTTTTGTTGTTGTCAGCTGATATCATTTTATCTTCGTATCAAACAATAGCCACCTTTGTATTCCATCTGATGGCAGCCCTATTAAATACTTTTTGACAGCTACTTCCTTGTAAAACCAGTGGAATGATATAAAAATATAATCCGTCATTCAAACAAAACAATTGCAATTGTTCAGTGATGTTCTTCTATATCATATTAAGCCAGAAACTCATTCTTACTGTTGATTGCCGGCAAGAGGGCCAAGCTCATGAGGTTTCCAACTAATCCCTCTAGTGCTGAAACCTGCAAGAAAAGGTGTCACCAAAGGAAAGAACAAAATAACTTGAATCACAGAAACTAATTTACCAACACCCTCTGTATCATGAAATACAAAACCATGGAAAATGGGTGTTTTTTGGTCCTCAACATCAATTGCAAACCAACTTGCATTGTCTATCCCTCGAGTGGTTTCACCACTATTCAATCTCTTTAATGTTCATGCCAACCTCAAGGTGCTGCCAAAAGTGGTCTTAATGTTACTTGGAAGTCCAAAATCAGCTGTAGCTGTTCATTTGGTGAGATGTTGTGAGCATCATACATGTTTTTGGTCTACTCTATAACTTGGTCATTTGGATGGAACGTCCACCCTTCGATTGTCCTACTTACTTCAAAGCGTCCGACCGAGGAAGACAATAACGAGGCGTGAGTGCTAGAAAACATGGAAATATCTGTCAGGGGTGTGTTTTATGAAAGGGTTTTTGGATAAATCCATAGTCTTCCCATCATGGACCACAAATCATTCCTCCTTAGATAACTCCAAAAAGAGCCATTAGAATCGCTTGGAGGGAGAAAATGAAACTTTTCACCCAACTACCTTCTGCACACACTACACACACACACATTCATAGGGGGTGGTGAACAAGTTTTACCTTTCAAGAGATAACGCTATCATCAGCTTGTCACCGCCAACAGTGAAGTGAGCGCTTAACCGGACATCCTGCAGAGAGAGGAGAAACTCTATGAAAATGCAACATCCATGATTTTTATTCAGCCTTTGAAGAGCAGAAACACCAAAAACAAAAGATCGTAATCTAAAACCAGGGGGTCAGAGGCTTAGATGGAATGTAAGGACGTTTTGCTTAACTGAGCGGATGGTAGATAAGTAGAGCAGCCTCCCGGCAGAAGTGGTAGAGGGTAATACAGCGAGGGAATGTAAACATGCATGGGATAGGCGTATGGGTCCTGAATCTAAGACGAGACCATTCCTACTTTCTCCAGAACTTGTTTCATTTAAGGATATTGAAGACCTTGTACACACAATACTTACCACCCCAAGGACACAGAGAGACGTGAGTGTTGAGTCTGGATTGGAGGCATAGATTTCTGTTTTAACAAATAAGGTTACAAGTCCTCGATTTTTCTGCAGCTTGACAACAGGAGCCGAGGGAACCTTAGCCCTGAGGATCAGCGGTCTGGCGTCTTTATACATGAGAGAAACCTAAATTAAAGCAAATAATCCATGTTATTGAGTTTTCAAAATATACATTCTTTAAATACATGATATAAGTTTATATATATATATATATATATATATATATACTTTATATATTTTATGACTTTACTCAAGAACTCTTCTTTTGTAATTAAGTATTTTCTTTTACATATTTTATTATTATTATTTATTTACCTTTGGAATGATACTGCCAAGGACTGTTGTTGTAAGCGGTGGAATTCCAGGTACCTGAAAATTGGGAACACTAATGCAGTTTAATGCCATTTTTAACAAATTATGTACAATAGATACATTTTATATCTATTGTAAAACTTATTCTGTAAAATAAAAAAAGGAGACACTGTTTTTCCCCAGGCTATAACTGCTAAAAAGGAACGTTCCGCTTGACTTCTGTCTTTTGATGACATCCCAGCGACCACTTGTTCCTGTCTCCTTGTACCAGTTCAAAATTCTTCAGAAAGTCTGGTCCAGGTCAGAAGGGCCCTTCCTAAACTATTTTGAATTGGCACGGTAAGATAAGAATGAATCCCGGTCACGTTAGGTCACATGACTGAGGTGAAACCGAGCCTGCTCACACAGTGTGCAAGCCGCCTGATAGCAGGGAGGCTGTATGTATGTTTGTATGTATGTATGTATGTTAGCATGAATATGCATGCATAAGTGTATGTGAGCATGGATGTGTAAGTCTTTGTGTGTGAGATGGTGTGTGTGTGTTAGCATGAGCAATGTAAGAATGTGTGTGTTAGAATGAATGTGTACGGGTGTGTTAGTGAGTATGACTCACTAGTGTGTTTACATATTTGTGCCACAGTGTATGTTGGGGGAGCAATGATGGCACAGACAAGCTGTTTGAGGGCAATGATGGCACAGAGTAGCTGTTTGGGGTAAAGATGGCACAGCTAGTCTGTTATGCCCCTAACTGTCAGCCTCTCTGAGGCCTAATGTTATACTTCATTCGTGTGCTTTCTGTCAAGGCTTTATCTGCCAGGTACCAACAACGAAGCCATTCCCATGTTCCAGGAAAAAGAGGAACAGACGGGAATGTATCTGATAGATATAATCCCTAAGCATCGCTAAGACCTGTCAGAGAATGTAAAACACTTATGCAATGGATGTATCTAATCCAAGACAGCTACTCACATCTCCATTGGTGATTTCTATATCCATAAGACCTTCTTTTTGAAGAGCAGTTAAAACACATCCAAGGAAGTTGGAAGAGAGGCCAAGCTGGGATTCCGTGGCTTCTGTCATGGGTGGCATGGAGACTGGGGCATTGGAGTTACCAAGTGGGTAGTCAATGAGACCCCCTCCTAACTGACCCACCACTGTCTACAAAAAAAGAAGAGTGCTTTTAGTAAACATCAATGACTGTATATCAAATATAAATTATTAACAGTACTAAGGAAAAGAACTTACATTTAAATCCAACTCGATAAATTGCCCGGTCACTATAGGAAGGCTTGACACTGTGTACTGAATGCTACCGATTAAACCAAGTGGAACCATAGCTGTGATGAAACAAATAAAATACATTAATACAACGAGGATGTTTCCAGATTGTCATTGTCGGAAATGTCATGCAAGGGTTGGGTTTACGTCTCAGAAGCCTCTAGGCATTAATATTAAAAGGTGTCTTCAAAGGTGTAAAGGTGTTCACAAATACAAAAAAGCTGGGACATCGTTGGGTCTGGGAATGTGTAGATGTGGCTAGAGCAGGGGTAGAATGTTTTGTTACGAGACTCAATTTGCAAATAATCAATATGCCCTAAAATTTTGTCCTGGCCACTACATTTGCCATTAACTTACAATTCACAGTAAGAAGAAGTCCATTGGTCAAGTCAAGCACAACATTGACGACAGGGCACAACTGAGAAGTAAAAGCAGCACAATCTGTTAAGCTCTGTTAAATAACATTTCCCAAAAGGCAAAACATGCCTGTTAAGCAGGCAATACGATACAATGTCATTTATCAGGTTAACTTATCAGTAACTTCCATGATCTCAAACACGATTCTATATTAGAATACGGAGATCTTCCTTACCAATCCAGGAAGAATGTTCCGAAGAAGATTACTGACCAGCCCATCCAAAATTCCAGACAACAAACTGTGTAGAGAATGGAGGGTGTATTTTTTCGATCATTTACCTGATTTACATGACATTATTTTTGCACATGATGAAAAATACAATATTACTCACCCTCTTAAAAGTCTAATATTTATTCCACCGAGCAATGCATGGCAGTCCTCAATCACCAGCCTGGGTACCCCTGATGCCTCCTGGGTGAGCCGGGTTCTGGCTGTGATGTTGACTTCCACCAAGATATCAAGGAACCCCAAGAGGCTTTGATAAATGAGGAAATACGTACAAAACACCAATACTTAGTATTTATGAATTTCTGAAAGGATCATTGCTGCACTTCCAAAATGTTTCCGAAATTTCGCTCTTACCTTTTTCCGTTAATGGCCACCTTGGTATATAAGTTAAGATGGACTCCGATTCCCGGCAGCAGGTGCAACGAAATTTTAGGGAGTGTAAGATCAATAATCCGTAAGCTAAAAGAAACATATATATATATAGTATATAAGAAAATATTCCTTGAGCATGGAGACGGATCTTCCCCTTGGAACAACTAGGGCTCTATGTCTATTACATGGTGACACATGATGTACATACTTAGAATAATTCACAATATCTCAGAGGCACGCACAATATCTCTTCCAATGGACACTAGGGATGAGTTACTTTTGAGATATCTCCTTCACCCCACTAAAACATGTTAAGGGATATGAATGAGAGTAAACAAATCTTTGGGGCAGGTTTTTGTATTGGATACCCCCAAAGAATTTTCTAAAATCCTAAATCCGAAAGATATCCCGTATAATTCTCAAGGTATGAAACATTTTCTCTTTGAAAAAATGAATTTGATATAACTTACCCAGTAATCCCCTGCACTGTGGTTAATAGTCCTCCATTTCCAAGAATGCCAAGAAGACCTCCTCCTCCAAGCAAGCCGCCCAACAATCCTCCATTTCCAAGGAGACCTCCATTAGGTTGAGGACCTGTGTTACTATTATCAAATCCTCCACCACCAGCAGCACCACCTCCACCACCACCCCCACCAAGAACGCCCCCAAGAAGTCCTCCGCCGCCGCCACCCACCACCACCACCACCTAGGACACCACCGAGAAGGCCACCTCCTCCACCACCCCCTAGGACACCACCGAGGAGGCCACCTCCTCCACCACCCCCTAGTACACCACCTAACAGACCTCCTCCTCCACCGCCACCTAGGACGCCACCCAGAAGACCCCCACCACCTCCTCCACCAAGCAACCCTCCAACCAGACCTCCAACAAGATCACCGCCACCAGCTGCTGCAGGGTTTTGCAAATTATTCTGGGAATTTCTTCCTTTCATTTGTCCTGAAACAGCTAAAACACCAACAAACACAGAATTATTTTTTTTTGCCCAAAGTCTTTTTAATATCGTCTTGCAACACGGACCTTATTACAGCCGGGTTAATACATAATACAGGAAAATAGGGGCCAACTGGTTCTTGTCTTCCATCACTATGACTATATCTTATGAATATGTATACACTGAAACTTCATAAAAAATATTTCAGGTGTCATGGAAAGCTGATGAATAACTTGAATTTAAGATTTTTTATTATATTTCTGTACTTCTTACCTTTATTTAAGGCTCCTTTGCTCATTCGAAGTACAGCTCCGCTTTGCCCAGAAACAGCAGCAAAATGAGACTGAATGAGCAGAGAACACACAAAGCAGAATCGCCATAACCTGAACATCTTTGGACTGAATATCCGTGAAGAACACTTGGAACTGAAAATTCTGATCACTAGGCACACATTTTCTTCTACCCCAGTTGGCGACAAATACTGCAATCGATCCTTATATCCTGAACCAAATTCTAGACTTTAATCCTACATCTGATATCCAAAACAATTAACAACTATTGTGGGTTTTTTCCAAGATAAACAATTATTGTGGGATGTAGCAAGACTGCCAACTGTAAGGTCAGGTGTCAAATCCCTCAGAGGATTAAATGTTCTATCTAAACCTGTGCTGACTAATTAGGAAATGACTAAGCCCCTCCAGATGAACGGGTAGGTCTAGCCCTAAAGGAAAATCCAGAAACATATCAGTAACGGTTATGGCGTACAAGCTCAGTATGTACTATTCCAACAGTCACAAGAAAACCCATGGGTGCAGAAATAAGGGTCACTTGGTAGTGGAAGTCTTGGGTAGAGATGGGTCTCCCATCTTCATGGTTTGGTTGACCTGGCCCATATAACGTACACGTTCCTCATCTAAATTTAGGGTCCCTATGTTTGCAAATCACACCTAATTAGCAGTGGTGGATCCAGGTCAAATATCATGTGGTGGTCCAGGAGTGTAACTACCATGGGGCAAGAGACGCAGCTGTTCTAGGTATAAAAACAGCAATACTCCGGTGCTCTATTCTGCTTCTGTCATATCAACCCGAAGCAGGATCTCTAATCCTTCTCAATAGACATTTGACAATTTCTTTCTTTTTTCCTCTTCCTTTTTTCTTTTTCATTTTTTTCTCTCTCTTTCTTTTCTTTTTCCCCTTTTTCGTTTTTTAACTCAGCACTTTAATATGATTAATACTTTATATACTTGAATACCACTTATTCCACTTACGATTTTGCCTCTCAATCTGATATCCGTTGAGACAAGATGTGAACTCACTTTAATTTACAGTATATTGTATTTTTATCTCCGATGACACACATCTCCCCTTTCACTTAGTAACATTAATAAATAGGATGCCGTAAGGGGATATTAATTAATGAGAGCAAACATTTCTATATAAAATTTGTTAAATTTGTTAAATTGATTCTCGATTTCATAGGCAACCGGGTGAACAGATAAGAAATCTGATTTAGTGATCATATGTCCTTGTAGCCGGCCACTTTCCCTCGTTAAACCAGATAAGTAATCCTTTTGTCAAACATTAATGTAGTGCTATAGAAATTGAGGGGAGCTGTTAAACTTCTATAAAGATTAGCTTTTCTCATATATCACTTTAAAGAAGATTAATCATAAATCATACTAAAAACCTCTGTCAATGGCAATTGGTTTCCTATTACCAGATAACATCAGCATTTGCACATCCCGTAGAAATCCAGGAAAAGTTTATTGCTTGAGAATACAATGCTCGGCCTTCATGTTATTTATTATTTGTTTGGTGTGAAAACAAAGAAAGACATTTCCGATCTGGTTTAGTCACTTATTTTTGCTGTCTCTTGTGCCCCCATGGAGCAACAATACTGTCCTTCATGGGAGAAGACCGGCAAAGGGGGCAATTGTCTACTGGTCTGCTCTGATTTAAAGACTTTAAGCCACCGCCAGAACCTTACTTTCTGAGAACCTTTAAGTAGTATGTTTTGACAGGTATCCATTCGACAGCAGAGCATTGTACACACTAGACATGTGTGAATGGGCCAAAAACGATTCAGACAAGTTTTTCAGTTTGTTTTTGGCCCATTTGTTTTTCAGGCAACAAATTTTGTTCCCTGCGATAGAAGATGAAGAAGACGCGGAAGTGGTCGGTAGAGAAGGTAGGGAAACATTTAGAGAGCGTGAGAGTGAACAAGAATGACAGTGTGAACGAGTGAGTGAGAGTGTGAGTGAATGTGGGCCCACATATTTCAGATGAAAACACAAGAGCCTGAAACCTGGCTTCTGAAAGGCAGATAAGAACATGTTTGCATACGTTTATCAGAAAGAAAACCAAACAAAATGAATTGCAGGGAAGGAAATATATTTTATTTCAACAATAATTACATTTAATTGTATTACATTCCATTTATTCAAGACTGGTTCATAATTTACATTGGATCACCACATGGGAAAAGCAATCATAGGATCTCAGTGTGCCATTTTTAGATTTAAATCACCATAGTACGATATTACAAGCTTTGTTTGCATAAACATTTGCAGTTATAATATTGTTTTGTTTATATGATCTGTTGTAACTGTTAAAAAAAAGAATTTGCTCTTTAAAATTTCCAGTCATTCATTTTAGATTTCCAACCATTGTCTTGTCCTTTGTTGTACATTCCATTACCACTCATAGACATGCTTCCTTTCTTAAATTCCCCTAGGGACATGTCTCCTCCCTTACCGCTAGAACTCCACTTTTGTCCAAAATCTACTTTATAATCACTGCCTGAAATGTCTCCGGCCATGAAACCAGGCGGCCAAACCTTTCCATAATCTGCACTAAATTCACCAAGTGAAAGGTCTCCTCCCATATTGTCAGAAGTCCACTGTTGTCCAAAATCTACGCTATAGTCACCTCCAGAGGACATGCCACCCATGCTTCCAAAATCTACTATTGACATTCCTCCCTCCATGCTGCCAGGGGTCAATTGAAGTGTTCCAAAATCTACATCAAATTCACCAAGTGAAAGTTCTCCTCCCATATTGCCAGATGTCCACTGTTCTCCAAAATCTACTTTATAGTCACCTTCAGAGGACATGCCACCCATGCTTCCGAAATCTACCATTGACATTCCTCCCTCTATGCTTCCCGGGGTCAATTGAAGTGTTCCAAAATCTACATCAAATTCACCAAGTGAAAGTTCTCCTCCCATATTGCCAGCCCACTGTCCAAAATCTATGTTAATGTCGACTGGAATTTCAGATACCACCTGGGGACTGTCATAATCAAAGCTGAATTCAACTACTGGAATGTCTATTTCCAATACTGAGCTCATTTTTGGTATTTCTACATCAATGTCAAGTCCTGGGATGCCAATCTGAGAGAAGTCTATATCAAGTCCTGGAATGGTTATTTCTTGGAAATCAATATCAAGTCCTGGCATGCTTATTTGTGGGAATTCTATATCAAATCCTGGGATGTCTATTTGTGAGAAATCTAGATCAAGTCCTGGCATGCTTACTTGAGGTAAATCTATATCAAATTCAGGGATGCCAAAGTCTATATTAAGCTCCAACTCTGGGAAATCTAATTCGAATCCTAAGAAGTCTGGTTTTGGTAATTCTATATCCAGGCCTATTTGATTGAAATCTCCTCCTAGGTCAAAATCAAATTCTGGGATTCCTATTTTGGGGAAATTCAGGTCAAAATCTAGACCATCCAGGCCATATTCTGGGATTTGTATACCTGGGAACTCTAGAGGAAACCCTGGCACATCTATGTTTGGGAGTTCTATATCAAATTCAATTTTTGGCATGTCAATTCCAAGGAAGTCCTGGTCTAATGCTGACCATGGCATGTCTACATCTGGGATTTCAATGTCAAGGTTAAATTCTGGGAAATCGATCTGTGGCATTGATAGATCAAAATCATAACCAAAATCTGGGATGTCTACTGGTAAATCAGGAAAAAAATCAAAATCGACACTTATGTCAGGAATGTCTATGTCGATTAATCCTGGTGATAATATATCAAGCTCTCCATAACCGCCTGGATTTTCATCAGGTGCTGGTCCTCCTCCTAATAAACCGCCTCCTAGTAACTCACCGGGGATAAGACCTAGTTCAGAGGTAGACAATATAGTTAGCTTCTTCCATTTTGTCATCATCCATCCAAACATACGTTTACTTTGAGTGCGCATGCCAAGAGTGTGTTGAGAAATAAACCAGACAACTTACCTCCAGCCAGACCAACAGCTGTGTTGAGTAAGCCAAGTGCAACTTCCACTAGGGGGCACACCTAAAAAAAAAAAGAATCCAAACAATGTGCAGTTTAGGGTAGGTACTATGAATAGCTTGTTTTAACTTTTTAAGAAATTCATATTAAAATTGTAATTAGGAATCTTATCCTGGTTCCAAAATCAAGGTAATATCAATATAATCTATGAAGCTTTATTCTTCACTGACTTAATGTATCCCTTAAACACCATTAAAGGGTCAGTAATATGTGGGCTTTGCTGTTAATGTAGTTTTGTTGCTTGAAATACATGGCCACTACCATAATAATGAAGTATAAATAAGGATATAAAAATGAAAACACATTCGAAAGGGGCAATTTCAATAGACTGCAGACCAGACATACGGATTTTAGGTCAAAGATCTATAGCCAAGGGTATAAAAACCATGAGGATTGAGAGATTTGCATTGTACCAACCATGGAGTCAAGCAATGGGAGAAGACTGAAAGAAGGAGTTACGGAATGAGAGAAGGATGGGCAATTGACCAAAATTTTGTAAATTTTAAACTCACAAGTCCAGGAGCAACTCCATGAAGAACTCCCTCGCCAATGTCAAGCACTCTAAAGAGGTAGAAGAAAAAAAAGTCAACATAAATGCATATTTCAGGTGTAGATTTGAAGGCTTACTGAAAGGTCTACCAGACCTTCCCCTGTTTTCTCCAACTTTAGATACTCTCTAAACAACAATACCTTTAGACATTTACCACCTAACACTCTTTTCTCACCTAACACACCTTTTCTCAACTTCTTTTCTACCAAGAATTCCTTTCTATTACATGTATGGATATGAAACGGATAGGGCTTGTATAAGCAGGTCTAAGGGCAGAAACTTCTTAGCTCCTTCCTAGATTCTTCTTCTTGCAAGTAGAAACCCTCAACCCCTTCTGTAGTAGTATTTGGGTTTCTATTAAAATAACAATGTAGCTCTGTGCTCCTTATTATACAGTTGCTGGATTTAGAAATTAAAGTGGATCTGTGTTGGAAACCCAAAGGTTTCAGCTCCTTTTGCCAACCACCAAAAGACAGGGTGTAATTAATTTTTTTAGGGACGTACACTCGGTTAGGTTAGCCTAGCATTGCCACTACATATATCTCTGCTACTATGTATGGTTAGGAATATAATACATCCTATATAAATTAACTAACTAACTAAATTATATCAATAATGTTCCAGTCAACACTAATGTTATTCTATGAAACTTCATCTTCAAACTAACGAATGGGACCCACAGAATATTAAAAAGTGATAACATATACATCATTATACATAAACTATTGGACCTCTCCGCTTCTTAAACTTTTAAAAGTTGGTTACTGTGGGGTACTTACCCAAATCCTTTCATTTTGATGCCGGTGAAAACATTTTCGCAGGAGTCAACCACAAGAGTTAATGCGCCATTGACATCTTCAATCTGGACTTTTAGAGTAACGTTAGCTTCCACACAAGCACCCAGCATGTCTCCCAAAATTCTGAATAAGAAAGTGAGGTTAAGGCCTTTGGAGACCCTGCTTGTCACCTACTGAGGATCCATTGACCGAGCAGAAGGTGGCTCTGCTTTGGTTTATGGTCCTCCCCGATTGGAAACAGCTTTGGACTTGAGCCCACAGTGGCCTTTCCAATGGTATCTTAATAATATTTAACAATGTTGTTGTAAAAAAAAAAATATAAAGCATATTACCCGTTTTCTCCACCCATTCCGATCTTGCAATACACATCAATCTGAAAGCCCAGGCCGTCTAATGGAGTAATTGTAATCGCAGGAAAGACAATATCCACACTTCCCAAACTGGAAATAAATAAATATATATATATATATATATATACCACAACACAATGTAATGCAAATGATACATGTTCAATTTATTAAACATGATAAAATAACAGTAACAAAACTATTATTTTAATGTATTACCATGTCATTAAATTTATTTGTTCAACTTATTTTAATCATTTTGTTATTTAAAATCTATGAGAATACAATTTTCATCAGTTGTGCCCAAAAGAGCAAGGTTTTTTTAAGTCTATTGAAAGTATGTAAAAAACATAAACATAACAAACATTTCTGTACTATATTTTTATTTCACTGCACCTGTGTACTATGCACTCTATGGAAAGATGTAAATTTGTGATATGATTTAAGGAAATCTGACTCACCCAAGTGTGTCTGTTACAAGTCCAAGAGCTCCTCCCAGCAAATCACCTCCAAGAAGTCCGCCTAGCAGATCTCCGCCCAGCAAATCACCTCCAAGAAGTCCGCCTAGCAGATCTCCGCCAAGAAGGCCTCCCACTAGGCCATCACCACCAAGAAGTCCTCCCACTAGGCCATCATCACCAAGAAGTCCCCCAAGTAGACCATCTTCACCAAGAAGTCCTCCCACCAGACCATCATCACCAAGAAGCCCAGCTAACAGTTCACCGCCAATAAGTCCTCCAAGCAACCCATCATCACCGAGAAGCCCTCCTACTAGACCTTCATCACCAAGAAATCCACCCAACAGTTCAGCACCAAGAAGGCCACCTAGTACACCTTTATCCCCAAGAAGACCTCCTACTAGACCAGTGTCACCAAGAAGTCTCCTACATACCATCATCACCAAGAAGGCACCAACTAGACCATCAACCAAAGAAGACCACCCTACCAGACCATTGCACAAGAAGACCTCTACTCAGACCATCTGATCACCAAAGAAGCCACCAACTTAGACATAACATCTTCCAAGAAGACCTCCATACTAGACCATTGTCACAAGAAGCACCTCCTACTTCTAGGACCATCATCACCAAGAAGGGCCACCAACTAGACCATCATCTCCAAGAAGACCTCCTACTAGACCATCATCACCAAGAAGGCCACCAACCAGACCATCATCACCAAGAAGCCCTCCACCTAGACCATCACCACCAAGAAGGCCACCAAGTACACCATAATCTCCAAGAAGACCTCCTACTAGACCATTGTCACCAAGAAGTCCTCCTACTAGACCATCA